>CAJUYH010001036.1:0-15638 GCA_910591685.1 Galerucella tenella
ATTATTAGTGTTATTATTATTATTTATTACTGCTATTTTTCTCGTTTTCCTTGGTTTCATTGAAATGTTTTAATTAATCCCATAATTGCATATTAATCGCTTTGGTTGGAGCATTCCAACAAGCATGCAGCGAAATATGTTCTGTATGTACATTAAATAAAAATGCAAACTGTTGTGATGGAACGTCAGTGGTGAAAACGCGACGAATGAAAACTCGTATGGAATTTGTTGCTGTCGACTAATCTCAACGACCGGTTTTGTTTGTCAGATAACTTGGAATTATTTTTTTTTTTTGCTTTTCTGTCGCTTTTTTTTTTTTTTTTTCTACACTTAAAGCAAATCTGAACATTGCACGGGTTTTCAGTGATCAGGACTTTCCAACGTGATACTAATCGTGTTTGGATATCTGTGTTCAAAGATAATGAAAAAAAAAAAAAAGTAAAAATATACATAAAAACATATGGATATGAATATTGAAAATATAAATACATAAACATATATATTTTTTTTATGTTTATATGTACATTTGTATTTGATGTTTGTAATGATTTGCATCATATATACAGATTTTATATCTATATAGATAAATGAATGCGACGATAAAAGTACTTGATACTTAATTATAACTGGTAATTACTTAATGACGATGTGCACAGATTACAAGAGAATAATGTGAGAAATTTGTGGTATCCAATCAGGCTTCCGGTGCGCATCCCGTGGGGTCATCATGTGTGGGATAATCGTACTTGTCTTCCAATATATATATAGTGAGAACGAATTCTCAGGCCACACTGGCACACAAGAGTGACCCACATTCAACTACTTTCACTGGGGCGCGCGCCAATAGCCCACGAATGGAAAAACAGAGAGAATGATTGTGAGAAAGACAGAAAGGGAGTATAAGGAGAAATGAAAGAGGAGAAGCAAAAGATACCGCTGTCTTTACTGCAACACTTTTAGTCAGCATGGTGTTTTCGCTTTTTTCCACCTCACTTTCACACGACGCCTGTCTCTCTATATACCTTGTTTCTATTCACATTTAGAAAACGACATTTACCAAATCCACATTTGGATACTTGAAGTAGGGAATTGAATCCACTGTCAATAAACTTATGTTCTATATAATAATTGTTTTTTTTTTTCTCCTTCTTCATTTTTCATCTTTATCCCGTTTTTTTTTATCTTCTCCCCTCGTTACCTTCCTTTTTTCTTTTTTCACTTTCTTCATCATCGTTTTTTTTTTTTTTTTTTTTTTTTCCTTTTTTTTCCCTTTTCTTTTCTTTTTTACTTTTTTTTTTATTTTTTTTTTTTTTTTTTTTTTTTCACTCCTGCTTCTGCCCTCACTCTCACGTTTTCAACATTTTATAAAACTGCAATCTTTCTTCCTGACGGCCTCAAAAAATTCGTTGAATTCACTCTTTCCCACATCATCCTGCTTCAATGACCTGGAAAAGAAAAAAAAAAAGAAAACAACACATTAAACCGTGAATTCATTACGATGTCGTAAAAAAAAAAAATAAAATAAAATAAAAAATAAATAGCAATCGGGTAATATTAAAGCATAAAAAAATATTGAATGCCTCGTCGCTAATTTCTCAAGTACGTTGCCAATCAGTTTCACATTTCTCTCAGCATCACGTAATATTGATTCACATATCATTCGGCTTTCGCACAATTCCTCATTCCCATTTCGAAGTTCTTTATGTTCAATTGGTAATTGGATACCTCTCAACTTTGTTAAAACTATATTTGGATCCCTGTATAAATAATAAAGAGAAAAAGAAATATAAATGAATCGAAACGTGTGTGTGTGTATATATATATATATATAATTTTGTCATAATGATTAAGTGGCAATGGAAGAAACGAAATAATTTTTTTTATCAATTCAACTCACGTGTTATTGCTATTCATCTTAATGACATTGGGTGGTTTGAGTGCGGCTATAAGGAGTCCAAGCGGTAGGAATGCACCAATGATATGAATTATCTTGTGCCATGGTGAAATCCTGCAAAACCACGTGTGGTACATTATATACAACAGCCACATACCATTAATCGTCATAAATTCGTATATAATCCTCCATGCGGCACAAAACTACATGATAAAATGAATTATTGACATCACTTACTGTCGACGCTGCGGTGGGAAAGCGTGTTCATCCTTAACTAAATGTATTTCAGTGTCATCCTGGGGCTGATAATGCTTGTATGGAAACTTTCGAGTCCTCATGAGCGAAGTCTCACGATGGGATGTTAAGTAAAGCACCGTTTCCGGCTTACCCACAATAACTCCCGCGGTGTGAGCTTCTGGATCATGCTGATTATCATGGTAATAACGTGGATAAGTGTGTAATGGTACTGCAATCTCAGGTTTATTCACAACTTCATCATGATCTGGTGCTATGTATTCATAATGATGATGATAATGTGGGAGAGTAGGTTTAATATCTTCATATTTCGATGGTTTATCATGAACTACGTGCTGCACCTCAGTATTAATGTCATATTGTGGATGGTGATGATGATGATGATGATGCTGCTGATGTTGCTGATGTTGTTGTTGTTGTGGGTGATGAAAATTGAATTGCGGCTGATGATACTCATCATGATGTTGATGGTGTTGATGGTGATGTGGATCTTGATTGGTATAATAAATGTGAGATGGTGTGAAAGGTGTCTCAGCAGCCACGTAACTTTCCTCACAAGCTTGAGGTTGATGTAAATGATGAAGATTTTGATGAATTATTCCTGGATGATGAGCTGCATCATCGCTGTCGGTTTCATAGACATACTTTATGTGTTCCTTTACCGACGGTGAATCAGGCACCGACACTGTACCAGTATCATCGTCAACACTACTGGCAACTTCACCGACCGCCGCATTACCAAATTCATAATGCTGTACATCGTTGAAGGGATGTGCTTTTGGATTGCGCGATTCATATCCACGTGAATCTTCTATTGCCCCGAGAGGAACACTTGGTGTAAATGATTTGTCATTATTCTTCGTTGGCGTTGTCAAATTTAATGCTGATGTATTAGTATCAGTGACAGTTGGTGTCGTGACGTTATCTAACCTGGGAAATATACTGAAGTTGGTTGTGATGTTGGACAATTTTAACGGTACTCCATTTGATGTTGTTCGATTTGTGTTTACACGCGAATTTTCCATACACAATGCACTTCGGGCGAAGAAATAAATTAAAAGAAGATGATGAACTACTTTTAAGCCCTGAGCACGAAACATTTTACAAGAACTTGCACAAAGTTTTTATTCACGACTGCCACACAATATCTTTATAACACATTTGATAGTATACAAGATTTTTTCTTTTGTTTAGTTTTATCTTTACTTATTTTTTTCTCTCTTACCAATCAATTTATTTGAGTGATGAATTTGATTTTTTTTCCAGTTTCAAAGGGACATTGGAATGCAGAAAAAACAATAGCAATACAAGTGAACCATGAACAATGATATATTTTAAGGAATTAAGCAACAAATAACACGATGATAATAAAAACAATACGACGTCTTTCTACCGTTGGATGAGCTCAAGAACTAAACCGTGCCTGCTAACGTCTCACATCTTTATTCTTCATGGGGTAGTCGATTTTAAAAAGCGTGAAGCATATCGAAACTCCATAATTCGTCTTAATCGTTGTCCACTCCAATTGCCTGGCATTAAAAAATTATGTCTTCGACCGTATCTTCTTTTCAACAATTTAGATACGGTAGCTTAATGTTTGTTGCTTACCATTACGGTAATACCATTGCATTTGGCATACGAAAATACTGAATGTTTATGCATTTTCATCTTACTTCCACTTCGTATATTACTTATATATACAGTGACACCTGCTGTGCGATAAATACAAATACAATTTGAAATTTCAAAACACGGAAAACGGGACTAATGGTGATCATGAAGCACAGTAGAACCGGGTCAACTCGGCAAAATTTCGCTAGAAAGTTTTTTTTGTCTATTGTTATTCTTCCACAAATTATTTCTCTCTTATTATTTCATCGTGATTTTTATTTCCTTCGATATTTTTTCTATTCACACATACATATGTATTGGAAAAAAAAAATCATTTTCGCATATTGCACTTTGGATTTGATATATACTGGCAAAGTAAGAGGACTAGTCGACAATGAAAGTAGCAAAGTACGCATTTGCAATGCGAAGGCACTTTTTGTGGTAATCATACCACGATGACCTGATTCTTAAGGTTCGAGTAGGCCAATCGGGTACATCGTAGCAATTGTATTGACTCTATATGTATTTCGTCGTAGTTGATACATAGTGTTTGAGATACATTGGAAAATTGTTTCTCATAAAATAGAGCCCACTTTGTTTTTATACACCATCAAGTTATTTGAATGTAACTCACTCACATCATACTTTTATTCTCCAAATACCCAGAATTGCGAGTGTACATTCAAAGTAAATTTCTCTCTTAAAATAAAGTAAAACGCGACAGAAATAAGGATAAAGAAAAAAAATTAGGCTTTTGTCTTTATTGCCAATGAGCACAGGGAGTAACGTGGATCATGACAATCGGCGCGAGTTTCTCGGCCAGGAGAGCGTAAAAATAATGATGAGTAGAGTTGAAAGAGAGTTAAGGAGAGTAAAGTGAGAGAGAGAGAGAGAAATTGTGTGATCTATACTTACTATTTGCCAGTCGATAAATTCTTCGTTCGGTGGTACGCCTCTAAAATATTATCCCTATATACGTTCTCATGTTACGTTCTCCCTACTATTCACATTAAATATTTATATGTGAACTTTCCCGGATGTACTAAATTAAATAATTAAACACACTAATATACTGATATTTCGTGCGGAAAGCGAGTTCAAAGTGCTTTTGCCCAAACTCTATTTCCCAGTATACGTTACCACTGTGATTTCACTTTTTCTTCTTTCTCTTCTCGTAAACATGTCCCACTTGTTCAATGGCATAAACATAAAATGAAGTAAAACAAAACGAATAATAATAAGAAATAATATAAAGAAAATGAATTTTATAAATATATCGTATGTGCGTTTGAAAATGATTTTATGTCGTAAAGCAGATGAATATTTTTATATGCCAGCGTGTGTTGTGTACTCGAGAGAGAAAATGAATTTATACATGCGAGAAAGTTGAGTGATTAAAAAGAGAGAGAGAGAGAGAATTTATTGGATGACGAGGGAACTACCAATCACTTGTAGTTTGCTTTGACCTACCTCAAGGGATTTCCCTCGTATGATATTTATGTATCGATTGCAAGTGATTGAATGAATCTCGCGGCTTCATAAATATAACTCAAGTTTATCTTGTCATTGTTTTATTTCATATCAATATGAAGCACACGTATCAAGTTATAATTTGTTAAATAGGTGAAAGTTAGATTTTAATCAACTTTATATTTATAAATATACATTTATATATTTATGAGGATATATGTACATACAAATAATAACAAAGAGTTTCATACGTTATTGCTGGAGATGAGTATACCAGTAGCTGAGATACAAACGAAAAGAAATAATAGAGAGTCACTTGTATGACTCTCACGACAGAAGAATTCCACATCGTCCACAGCTGCCACAAATAATTAGGCCGTGACGATGACGATGTTTCAGTGTGTCATATAAAATAAAGTTATAACAAAAAAAAATATAGAGGAAAATAGAAAAAAGAAAAAAAAACAAATACCCATCAATTCTAATAATAATAGAGTTGTTGCATTACATTTATTTATTCTAAGAAAAAATTGCGTGAGCAAATTGATTATCTTTTATATCTCACAAACACGCTCTTCAAATAGTGCTTCATTGATTTATTATTGTTGCTCTTTTTTTTTTCCTCTATATTCTTCATCGAATATTGATAAACGTGTAGCGGACAATGGAATAGACACTGGACAATGAGGAACAACAATAACAATGTATAAAAATAAAAAGAAGACAGGACATACTTGGGAGAGTGAGTCCGACGCGTTGGTGGGTTTTGCGTTCTCGCGTTTTACACCGCACTTTAAATTAGACGGGAGACACAATCGCTTTACATGAGAGAGCGGGAAAGAAAATGGACCACTTGTACAAAGAAGGGGGGATTTGGATTAAAAGCAAACGAGGACATAGACCGAGACCCAGAGCTATCTCGGACCTTGAACAGTCGAGGTCATTATTGCGTTTGTTCATGTAATAAAGCGTAAGAATTCGGGAACGTGTGTGAAAGACAATTAGACGTCACCATGTTAATGGTTAGTGTTTATGTGTCAACAATAATAGTTATTTGCAATTGTTTATAAATATAATAAATAGTATCAAAAGTATCTGTTATTATTAATTTTTATATTGCTCGCAGATGAGAACGATGAGAGGTCCTGTGATGCTGCTGATGTTGTTTCTGTTCTATCAAGGATCAAACGCTGATACACGTTATTACGTTAAATTGAAGAGCGATGATGCAATGAACACTGTGTCGTCTGATTCAACGATACATGATAGCAACGATAAAAGATCACGAGCAAATTTCAACCTCGATGATGAGTCAATGATTCGTGATACGCTGAAAGCGAATGAGGAACGGAGAAACTCGTTTCATGAGACTTCTACCTTCGATCCGGACGTGCTCAACAAGTTTCTCGACGAGTATGCAAGTAAAATGAAGAGTACAACTGCAAAAAGTGTTTTTACATATCCATATCATGTTACCACTAAACAGCCTATAGTATCATCGGTGGAAGCTGTTGATAGAGATAATATTGGAGCATCGACATCCACTGAGGATACTGTGACTATCAATGGTGCTGAAATATCTATTGAAAGTATTCAAGTAGGACATATTTATTTTTATTCAATATAATTTCATACTGTTTATCTATTGATAATTAATTTTTTTTTTCTCTTTCGTTCAAATGAAAGGCTTTAAATGATACCACAACGAGAAATAAATATTACAGTCCCAATTCAAACGACGATCGTAATAGTGGTTGGGTAACATTGGAAGCCGTTCCATGGTCTAAAAGTAAAATATCAAAATGGCAGGCGAATCCGAGCTCACAACAACCGTGGCCTGATACCAAATGGGAGAAGCCTGCAAATGCTAGACCATGGCCAACCGAACAATCATCAAGACCCAACTATGAAAATAATAAACCATGGTATAATTAATATTTTTATTAGAGTGTCCATTTATCGTACATATTATTAAAATTTCTATTCTTTCATATTCAGGTATGACAAACCGAAGCCTCATTGGACAGATTATGAATCCGATCGACCCAGGCCAACCACATCAACACGACCAACATATTCAAACAATCGTTACGACTCGAATTCGAATCAAGCGCAAAAATGGCCTCCAGAAAAACCCAATCACTCGTCGTGGAATGACTTTTATCGACCAAACAGTGACATTATAACCGATGACGGACCATCAAACTTTCCAACGAGCAACTGGGACAGATACGATCAAGCTACACGGCCAACATATTCATCTTTTAATGACAGATATAGTAATGACAATCATCATAATGAAGCGAGTAATGATTGGCCAGGCTCACATCCAAACAATAAATATGAACATATACAAGAGAAACCAAGTTTTATGCGACCACATAATCAGCGACCATATTTTTCGGGACAATACGAATATGAAAGTCATTATCGCCCGTCACATCCGTCTAATGGCGATGGACAATGGGTACTTCTATCCACGAATCGTGGTTACTCCAAGTCACGTCAGCGATCAATTCAATTTGATAATTTAGACAATGGCCCGAAAAGGTCGGTAAATGGAACAGTGGATAAATTAATAAAATTGGAAGGAACCGATTCCGTCATACCTGTGATGACATCCAAGCGACAGGTTGGTCGTATTTAATATCAACGTCTCACTCTCTCTCTCTCTCTTCACACCTCACTTACTCTTTCCTATCTCCTATTATTCCTTTACTTCTCGCTTATTTTCTAAATATGATTGGCTATAGGCCGGCGCCATATAGGCAATGGCCACGTGGAATTTACAACGTGAAATTACATCTGAAACGTATAGGTGAGATTGACCGTCCTGCCGTCCAAAAATGGTACAAATACAACAACGTCACATGGTGGACTGCTTGAAGTGGAAAAGACATTCCAAACTGTAGATGAAAGCCAGCGAGAATATGAGCAATCGATGAAATTATCTGGCAGCAATAGTAATATCAAAAATTTCCGGCCTATCAGACATTCTGAATTGCACCGACCATCAAACTCAGCGGTACTTGCAGCAGTTGGAGCTGGTATGTTACCAGCTACGATGGCCATGATGATACCAATGATGCTTGGTCGTAAAAAACGTTCTACACGTAAATCATTTGTAGATATAGATGGTTGGAGTTACCTGAAGAAAACCGACCTTGCCGACGAGCTATCAGAGAACCATAATATTCAATTGATGAAATATTAAATCGGCGATATTGAGGATTTATAATTTTTTTCTTCAATTTTTTCGTAGATGTGTCCTATTATATAGATGTTTGTTCTGTTTGTTATTATTGCTTGCAATATTTATTTATTGATTATGTTAGATAATAATCTATTTAATATAAATATTTATATTTATTATTCGGTCCCTTGTGTTTGAATGGACGAAAAAGAAAGATATTCAATTTTCATAAATGCGATGCCATTAAAATTGAATTGACAATTTCCTAAGATGGTGAATGACTTTATTATTTATTTGTTTTTTTTATATATATTTATATTTTATTTACAAGATACATAATGAATTGTATTACTGCTACACATTTATTATTAATCATACACAAGTAATAATAAGTACTTTACAATAATAATTTATTCGATTGAAATATTAGGGTACGAAATCAGTTGTAAACTTTCTCGGTTAGTTCATTCTCGAATACCAAAAATAAAATCGAATAAATATATCCATCCAAATGTCCAAGTCTCATATATTGTAATATAACTTAAAAAAAAAATAAGATAGTATTTGAAAAGTAAAAAACGAAGACAATTTGTATGTGAATTTTTCAAAATCTCCATATTTAAAGAGAAAAATGAACAAAAAAAAATATATATATTAATAATTTCTCTCGAGATTTTGAAAAATAATAGTAAATTAGAATGCACTGGAGCATGATATTTATTACATGCTCCCGTGCATTCCATCAATATTGAAAACATCACAAATTAAACACTGGCAGCAATTTGTGCTTTATAAAAATAAACTCGTGAAAATTATTCTTCGCCATTCAATTTTTTCTGAACATTACCGAGATATTTAGCAAAACTCTCGCTGGCATGTTTCAGTACTGTTAATCCCACTCGCAATTTAAGTTCGGCTATGTTTTTGACGAATTTCAAAAAATTAAAACGCTCGGGAAAAGGTGCCGCTGTTGTTGTATTATTAGATATAATAGTTTCACTGGAAGCGGTTGTATTTCCTGATTCTTCTGTCGTCACAATAATATCAGAGATGGATATTTCTGAGGAGTTCGTTGTCGACGATTCAACAGAATCTGCAATAGTTACAATTGTTTTGTCGGACGTGGAAGAAATTTCAAGTGTCGTAATTGGCTCTGTTGTGGCATTCAAATATTTTTTACTAGTCATAAAAGATTGAATGGTTGGTGGGGTAATTTTCTCATCTTTAACTTTAGTTTTCTCCATTGTCGACTTTGTAGATAAAGTGGTAGAAGGTGAACTGACCAACATTGGCTTAACTACTTCGCCTTTCCGTGCCTCATCGGTTTTCACGTTTTTCTCAAATATTTCCGGCAGCATTGTCGATACTGTTGAATCAATTATATCCAAAATTTCATTGCTCAAATCTTCTTCATTCTCCATTTTATCCATTTCACTACGAGTTGGTATTTGCTGAATAAATGAATCTCGCTTTTTGCGCATCTTCACGATATTTTTTTTATTAGATGTCTCTTGTATAGTAGCTTCAAGTTTCTCAAGTTTCAAAGACCTGGGGCCGTGCTCCACTGCCACAGCTATTGGTGCTATTTCCATCTCTTCATAACCCTCATTAGCTTTAAGGGCTTGAGCCTCAGGCTGTTCGAAATTCGGTGGAATATGCACCGGATTCTCAACAAACTTCAAACTCTGTGCAATTTGCTTTTCAAAATCTGTCTGAGTGCTTTCAGTTGTTGTTAATAATTGCGCCGGTGATTGATCATTCTCATATGGATAACCCTTCGGAATATTTCCAACGACAAATTGACGATCAGCGCTTCCTTGATTATTCATAAATTCAGACTCTCCATGGCGTTCATAATATTTTGATGTAGTGGACATGTCCGGATAGTGAAATTCATTCTTTCTATACTTGGACGTGTAAGTTAAGTGTGTGTTGTCCGGTCGATAAATTGGTACGGATGAAGTAGCGGAATATCTCATATCACCTTTTCTCTTTGGATGCGATGGATCTGTATAAGCTCCATCGTATGCCTGATATCTGTAGTAATTATTTTCATAATCTTTCATTCCCCCATAATTGACATTGCTTGTTTTCATACCTTGAAGAACTTTGGAAAATACTTCCTCCTCACTTTGACCGTAATTGCCACCATATTCATTTAAATTGTATTTATAATTTGGTTCAATTTCGTAATTACGTCGGGAAATTGTACCGCCAAATGGATAAAGAAAGTAAGATGCTAAACCAAGACCCAAACCAACGAGTGACATTACACCAACACTTGGCATTACTTCACGACTCAAGAAACTGTAAATCTGTGAGGTGATTGGTTTTTGAACCTGTTTCTTTTTGTTTTTGGTATTATTTGGCGAAGCTTCAGAATCCGGCACAATTTTTGATTCCTGAAGCGACGTCTCTTTCACTGCGTTGTCGATAATCGGCTGATTTGCATCAATATCATTGGGAATTGTATTGAATATGGCGGCTGCTGTAGTAGTAATGGGACTTGATGTTGTAGATGAGGAGGGCTTGCGTCTGCGCGTCTTATTCTTCTTGCGTTTTTGCTTTGGTCGTTTTGTCGTGGTTGTAGTTGTTGTGATGGTGGACATTTTTGCAGTTGTATCCGCGTTTCTTATGGGGGTCTCAACAATTTTTGTTAATTCAGGATTGAATACAAATTTAACATCAATCTTTGAGTCGCCCATTGCAATTGGTTTATCGCCATTGATTTCGATATCTTTTTTTTTCTCTTCTACTTTCTCAATTGTCAATACCGGCGTATTCACTTTAATCGGTAGAATTTCAATTCTCGTTCGAGTATCCACAGGCTTTTTCAATTGGACATTCAATACATTATTTGGCTTTGATGGTTTTTGCTTGAGTGTGGCTTGAACGCGTTTGGTAAATGTGATATTTGTCTTGGGAATATCTTCATCAATTGGAATTGATTCAATAAATGTGGTGGAACTAGACGGAATGTTGGATTTCGAATCGGAATTTAAAGACGCTTGCAATTTAGTGACAAACATGGGCACCGATTGTTGCATTGTACTCTTTGGAGTCGTGATCATCTGAACTGGTTTAAATGTAACCTTTTCAATTTTCGATGTGGCATTCAATGGATTTTTTGTAGATTCTGGTTTACTCGTTACTTTTCGAATAACATTGGATTTTGTCGATTGATTTGAATTGCTCGGTTTTACAATTTTAATCGTTGTATTCTGAAAAATAACTGTTGTTGTTTTCGGAGTGGTGATAACAGGCTTGGGTATACGACTCGATGATACAATTCGCTTTGTCGTTGTCTTCACTGTTGCCAAGTGGCCATCATCATTCTTTGGTGTTGTACTCTTCAAAGCCCCATCAGATATCTTCTTGATTGTTTCTAATCTCGGTGTTGTATGAGGGACCGTTTGACTGGTCAACTTCTCCATTTTCAATGTTGTAGAATTTTGTTTGATCGCATTGTTACTTTTGACTGGTGTCACACGTGTTGGTGAATTTTTCGGCGTCATTGGACCAGTTAAATTAGCTGTAACAGCCGTGTCAATATTCATCGTGGATACTGTAGACTTCAAACTTACTGTAGTCTTCTTGGTATTTTCTCGTTTGTTGTGTATGTCCATTGATTTGTCTGAAGTTAATGATTTTACAGTTGTGCTCGGTGGATTGAGGAGAATCCATGTAGATATTCCACCGGTAGTTGTTGGTTTTTTCTTATGAGATGTCATTAATTTTGTTAAGACCAACTCGCGCTCCAGGTCCTCTTCAGTCAATGCCATTGCTTCACCTGGATGGCTTGTCTTGAAATAATTGTATTTAGAGTTTGTTGATCTGTCAAAACCCACATCTACCGACTCAATTGCTACTGTGTCACTCTTAATATTGTCATTAAAGTGGTGGCGTTCAGAGAGGATTTGCCGGGTGAGATTGTCGGGTTTGTGAATAAGTAGGCCAAGTCTAGACTCCTCTTTATCTAACATTGTATTGTCTTTTATGTTTAGGTCCTCCTTTACACTCGATACATTAAACAGTTGTGTGGCAACTGTTCTCAGTGAATTATCCATATATTGATAGCCTTTCAAATCACGTTCGGCATTGGATGGCTCCACTCTGCAATCAACAATACATCATTGGTCTCATGGCGTTTATATTATTTGTTTGTTTTTTAATACAATTAACAATGGTGTCAAGGATAGGTTTGTTCATTTATTATATTTATTATAATTTATTTTCATCACACAAATTTAATTATTGATTTCGTTTTTTTTTTGTTTTTTCTATTTTATTGTTTTACAATTATACAAATAAGTATATAAATATTGTAATAAATAACAAGAATAAATGATTTTTAATGGTTTTATTAGTTATACAAAATGATTTTCATGCATTTTAATGCCCTGAAATATGGAAAAAAAATAATAGTTGGATTTGTAGCAGAAAGAAAAAATAAAGATTTAAATAAAAAAAAATTACAATTGACTATAATCAAACAACAAACTAATCTACAAGTAAATATATAATAAATAATAATGATTCAGTTGGACTGAACATATTTCTGAATTCATTTGGTTCTATTGTTAATAATACTTTAATATATATAATCATATATAAACAATAAAAAAAAATCATGATATTATCCATTAAAACCAAATTATTTATTTGAATATAAAACCTGCCACTATTTCATAATCATCTTCTCCTTCGCTTCTTCCGTTTGCTTTTCCATTCTGGAAATGTCCGATAATGATGAACTGATTGATTGATAACGTCTTCAAGACTATGACGAAAACAGAGTGTTTCTTTATTTGCACGAGCAAAATCGAGGCCACTTGTAAATGCCCATGGAAAGAAAACGGCAGCAATGCCAAGAATTCCTGCGGTCAATGCCGCAAATGGAGCCGCAGCTAAACTAAATATTCCGTAATTCAGAGGATTGAGAAATGTGAAATAAGTAAAGAGACTCGTCACACCGTCCATAATACCACCAGGGCTAAGTTCAAACTCATCACCGTAATCATCGTCGTTATCATTATCGTTATCATCATCATTATCATCATCGTTAATTGTAGACAAAGCTGTGGAACCACCGCCGTTCGCAATACCGGAAACTGCACTACCAACATTACTAAGCAATGGCGGACCAGCTAATTGTCCTCCACCGCCAGAAACTGAAGCGCCGTTTGATTGACCAAGAGCATTAGCGCCTCCAATAGTACCGCCACCTGATCCACCACCGTTAGGCACATCGGCGACAACTTCATCAATTTGCAATGGTGGTTGAGAGTTATCAGAAAATGTCGACTCATCCGGTAAATCATCACCTAACTCAACGTCTGTTTCCTGAATAATATCATAAGGTGAATCATTATCAGACTGTTGATTGTTAGAATCAGTCAAGTCATTTCTATCAGGATCGGAAAATGTTGACGCGCTCGGATAATTGATTAATGAACTTGATGGAGGATTATCAGATAATGTTGTTGAATAATCAGTCGAGTATATTGCCGGTTGATCAACATATTTATCCTGTCCACTCGTATCTAAATCTAATCCACCAGTATTGAAATTATGTGTGCTGAGCAATTGTGAATTGATTATTATATTAAGATCCGTACATCCCTCTTTACCCATAACGGTATTGTTCACGCGTGTAATTGAATTTATTGTTATCGTAGGACAATCGATTTCACTGAAGGTGTCCTTGAGGTTTCCTTGGGATTCAGCGTCATTTTCATTTGCAAACATGATATGAACATTGGGTTGTGCATTGGAAATATTTGTCGCCACAGCCTGGCCTTCGCTAACGGTTACATTTGGCTTTTTCGACGATGGATTAATGATATGAATAACGGTATTTTGCGATATTTCTGACGTTGGCCTGAAGACTGGCCGTCTTTGTGGTGTCACAACATCAGTATTAACGACATCATTGACTAATGTTGATACGGAATTTAAAAAAGTCGCGGTTTCTATTGAATAATTTGGCACATCGGTGACTGTGCTGATATGTTGATGATGAAATTCTGGTGACGCGGTTGAAGATACGGGTGGTAAAAAAAAATCATTTGCATTTTCTTCAATATCGTCAATGGGCATTGATGTTGTTAATGGTTTATTTGGGCTAAATGCAGGCTCAAAAACATTGGTGTAACTATGACCAGGATTAATTTCATGTGCAGTAATACTTTGATTATGTGAATTTGTGAATGGAGGAAGTTGTAACCACTGAATGATTTCTTGTACGCTATTTTCCACAGAAGGATCACGATTTGTAACAGGATTTGATAGCGGCGATTTTGTAGTCACTAAATTCATCTGGATATAATCGGATGGAACTGGTTTGTCAGGTTTGGGTTCAAAAGACGTCGGGGTTTGTAACTCTACCTCGTCAAACAGTGTTGTATACTTATGATAATTAATCATATCTTGGTTATCGCGTATTGGATCATTAGGCCAATTCTTAAACAAACCCGTTGAGTATAATGGGATAGTTGTAGTGAACAATTTATTGGATGTTGTCGGATTGATTTTTTGATGACTATTTTTGTTAGTGCTATTTGAATTTACGGGTTTCGTTTGTTTTATAATGAATATTTGAGATGGTTTAGTGTTGCTTTTAACGGTCAATCTATTTTTCGTTCGATTTGGTAATTTTGTCGAGTCTTTTTGAAGAGAATTCTTTGTTAATTTTGAATTATTTTTGCTCTTGTAATGAACACGAGAATTGTCGACTAGGTTCACTTTAGCTACATAATGATTGCCACTTTCATTTGTGATGATATTTAAATTGGATTGTTCCATTCTCGAATTATTTCTCAATGATATTGACGTTACATTTGTATGATTGAGCCAATTGTTTGGCAAACGGAAGCCACGAGAAGATGATGATTTAATACTATTTATAATTCCTGGTGTAAAATGACCGTGATATAATCTACTATAAAACTCATGAATATTTCGGGAAGCACTCGATGCCACTTTGTACCTGCTTCCAACGTCTTTCGGTTTCATTGACGTTGACGTTGTTGTGGAATTATTCCACGCATCACTGACATTCTTTTCTTTCGCCATCTCTCCTCGAATTGCTTTTGTTGTACCTGCAAATCAATATAAATTATTGTAATCAAAACACACGTTGTTTGACATTGTATTATTAGTAATAGGAAAAAAAAAATGTGAAATAATAGAAGAGGCGTTTTATAAAAAAAATTA
>CAJUYH010001036.1:16038-53580 GCA_910591685.1 Galerucella tenella
ACCCGTTGCCTTCCGATCTGTGAAGTCAACGGGTAGGGATGTAGGTGGTGCTTTTCGAACTGAATAATTCCATTCCGCCTACTAATTTTTAATGTTACATGGTTTCCACATGTTGCATCATTATTGTTGAATAATAGGTTAGTTCATCAGTTGGAATAGTTCAATCAACAAATGAAATATTACAATTAAATAATGAATATTGTAATTTTGATTTTTTCTCATTTGCTTTTGTAATATTTTTTATTGTGAAAAATTACCGAGCACTTGAGGTCTTGCATCGATCCAGGCTGCTAAGAGCAACGCCCAGAGGAACACACTCGTCACCATCACTCGCATTTTCACACTGAAACAAACAAAATGAAAAATAAAAATAAGCAGTGAATATCAATGTGTATCATGTATTGATTATTTGCAGTGTAAAAAAGGTTTTAGTACAAAATATGGCGAAACTTGTCGCCATATTTACAAGTAGGTCATGAATATAAGGTTTTATCATGAGAGTATACAGTAATAACATTTGATAATTTTTTTTAAAACTGGCAAAAGAAATGTATGACTGTGGGAGTTTGTTCTACGTGAATGAAATTTTTAGCCATTCCGAATAATAAAATTGAAGCAATGCAAAAAAAAACACAGGGGATAGTATATATGATTGTTGCAATGTCAAGACAAACATATTAAATATAAAACACAATAGAATACATGAAGGGAAAAAAAATGAGACTTTGGTGATGTCATTGCCACGTGACGGGAATTATTTGATACTATAATTGAATGGATACTTCACAGTACGAATTATTTGAATAGTGTCTTTTGTATTCAACACTCGTGCCAAATATCATCACGCCTTTAGCAATAAATTTGTATTTTTATTATTATTAATGTGGCGGATTAAGAAACCAATGACTTTATCATTATCAGCTACAACAACAATTGAAATTTAAACAAAATTTATAGAATTCGATGGTGCTTTTATTTTCTCCCCCATATATTCTTTGATTGTTTGTCAGGTATGCGACACGCAGGAATTTGCGGTTAATAAATTATTTTCCACTTGTTTATACATTTTTTATTTTTTTCTCCGATTAATTGATTTCTTCTTTAGTTTTATTATTTAGAATCACGTCCGGTAACGGTACTGGCGTACCTGAGCAGCTTCGTACCGTTTTGCATGTGTCATCTGCCATATCGTCACGCCTTAATTCTTTCATAATATATATTTTCTTCATCTTCATATATTTATATTTATATTTATATATACCAACAGAATAAATAAAAAACAAGTAAAATACAATGAAAAATAAAAAATATTTTACAACTCTCATCAAGCACAAATATATTTCATTTATAATGAGTGGACATTCATCAATGAATTCCAACTTAAATATAATGAAATATCAAACAAAAAATAGTGTATTGAAAATTATAGAGGAATCATAATCGATTGACTTTACCGATATTCACATAATCTCCAAGTGCATCATCATTTCTACATTGCTGTAGCGGAACAGATTTGCCTCACGCAGTGAATAATAAATCATTTGAATTGCAAATAGCAAAGTTTAGCGTGCACATAGGGCACACTCGCATCAACATTCTCCCTTGCGTTAACTAATAAAAATAAATGTAGATGCATTTTATTCAGTATTGCACGAGTGCGTTTGAGCATATTATCGCACGCAATAGCTCACTTTATCCCACTCTACATTTAATATATAGCAATAATAATATTTTCATTTAATCTATTCAAAACGCATACTATCTGTCAACTTACCACAATAATTGACACTAAAAAAATATCATTCACTGCACTCAATTTAATAACACGTCACGATTAAAATGGTTAATAGAATTAAAAATTAAAAAAGAAAACAAATAAACAAAATAAAAAGAATCCCAAAATAAAAAGAGATGAAAATATTGAATAAACACTGAAATAAAATGAAAAGAAACAATATATAGAATACAGAATAAAAAATAGGGGTATAAATAAATAGAATATGCACTCGCGCTCCGAACAATAAAACACAAGTAAGGATTGACAGCAAAAGCGAAGAGGGCGATGTTTCGACTGACTATGCACGGCTGACCGAGTGTCCGATGTTCGTATACCACTTGGGTTAAATCACACACCACTCCTGGAACATGAGGAGAGGTCCGAGTGTTCTGGCCCAAACCGTTATTCCGTTGGGGCCCAAGCAATAGTCTCTATATATATATATATACATGTACATTTGAAACATATGTATATATATTTATATGTAAACGAACGGACACAGAGTTGAATAACCTTCTTTCTATACGTATGCTAAGTTAAATGCCCAAGTGCTTCTCTTACACGATTCCCGCGTGTAAGAGAACCTAAGCATGTAACTATAGAGTGGAGTCAGTTGTCAGATTTACAAAAGGACATGGACACACAGCATCAAGATATATATATATATATATATATATATATATATGTATATGTATAGATAGGTATTTAATCATATCTCAGGGACTTGAACCAATTTACCAAAGCAAATTATCATATTCCGTTAAATAATTAAACTCTACTGATGATTATTGAATAATCTATCGTCGAGTCGATGCTGAAACAGATAGAAAGTAATAAAAATTTGTTAATGAAAATTATTTGTTTATTTTTATATATCGAATTTGTACGAGTGAATTTAAATTGAATTTAAATACTTGATGGGGGGAATGTTGTTATGATGATGACATGTAGATGCATGTAGGTGGAATAAAAGTTGAAATAAAAAAGAATAAAAATGATATTTAATACAGTTAGAATGTTGCGCTGGGTTTTTACCCATATATTAATGATCTACAATGTAAAAATGCGTGACTTCAAACTTGGATATGGATACTGATATCATAAGATGTGCCGCAAGGTGGTGATGATAATGACGATGTTGATGATGATGATGATGATAATGACAGCAAAAAAATATCTCTATGTTTACATGTTCCTATTACCTTAATGTTTCCCTAAGATAATAAAAACACTATAAATGCTCTAATGCAATTTCTTTTCTAAGAATTTGCTTCATTGCTTATTATCACGCTATGATTATGCGAATAATTTTCTGTAGTCGTTTTTGTACGATAGATAATGTTCAATGCAGTGCATGGAAATGAATGTCAGTTAGAAAGAAATAATGATAGATAAATAATATACAATTTAACTTCAGGAAGATGATGAAAAAAAAAAAATTAATAAATGCATAAAGTCGTTATGATAAAATTTCACTTTTCCACCCTATTCTAATCGGTAGTTTGCCCCAATGCTCATTTCTTGTTTATACATGTGCACATACACATTGTTTTACCGTGTCATTTCAGAATACTGAGCCCAGGTATTATGTGGGACATAGCGGAACTCCCTCTATGCAATATTTCCCGTGTTATTTCTTCATGAAGAACGGTGGCGTAATAACATATTAAAAATTACCATATATTTAATTACATTATTCGTCGCGTGACTTTTATCGTTGAATATTTTAAATGTTTTATATATAAAAGAATAAATTCCCATGTTTAAATCTTTAAATAAAGTAAATTATACTTATTAATATGTATTGAAATAGTAATAATAGATAGCGAGCGTTGAGTTGGTATTGAAATTAAAAGTGTTTGTTTTCATTTGTGTAATTGATTTGATAATATTGAAAATGATTAATGAGAAAATTATACGATAATTTGCTTCTTTTTTTTTTCCTCTTTTTCTATGTATATATAAATACATTTTAATCTTTTGCATATTTACATTTGTCTTCTTTTTCACTATGACATATATGTATATATATGTTGCGTAATTCACATATATTTTATCATGGTCAGTTAATCGCAACGTCAAATTCTACGTACGAAACAATCTTTGGCTTAACGCATCCTCGATGTTTTACGAATAAATCTGCTTAGATAGTTCGGTTTATTTATATATATTCATCTCTTCTGTTTGTTGTGTTGTAACTGGGACGGAACTCAACGCACTATTTTCCTTTTTCTATCATTTTTATTTCATCATCTCTTTCTACCTTTTTTTTATTCTTTTATTTTTTACGATCCGATACTATAATCACTTTTACGTTGAAAATATAGATTGCCCGTTCTACTTGCACTTGATATATATACATTGTTATATATCGTGAGGCTTTTTCGAACGTCTATAAAATTTGTATACATGAATTTTATATTGACAGCAGGTATTAAAATACTGGTGATACTTGAAATAGCACCATGACCTCGTGTATCTCGCAAAATATATATTTATTGAAATTGCTACTACATTTGTTCTGAATATTTTTGTTTAGGATAAAAATAAAACAACGTAAGGCTTTCATCAATCAATTTTCTCGTGTGCCCTAGAGCAATTTAGATAGAATTCAATTTTTTTTTAATCTGAAAAAAAAAAAAACAGGCATGGAGAAAAATCTAACAATAAATAATTATAGTGACCGAAAAATGTTTAAATATAATTATCAAATGAATTGACTTCACGGTCTGAAAATTAACGGATAATTCGGGGCGGAGGGATTTATTATATTAGAATAATTTATTTTTTTCATTGCGCGAGGAAAAAATTCGGTTAAATTAATAATACACAAAATGTATAACGGCATTCTCATTATATATATATATATATATATATTTATTCACCGCAGGAAACAATACCGTTCAAGACTTTTGTATGTCCGATACACATATATAGATCTATATAATTATACAGCGCAAAAAGTTTAAGACCGCACTTAGGTCGATCACACTCACTCTCCCTCCATTTTTCTGTTTGAAAATGGTCATCCAATAGGTGATGGTTATGAATAAGTGAACGAGAAATCCCGCTAATGTTCTACACCATTACACATCACTATTTTTTTTTCATCTGCTTTCGATTCGCTGAGCCGCTTCACAAACTCCCTTAACATACTCAAAAATAAAAGAGAGCAATGGGATACGCTGATATGTGAAAATGTCAAGGAAATAACGGCGAATGCATTATTTATTTGAACGGTCCTGAGAAAAAGTCAAGTGCGTCTACAGTGGAACAAGTATAACTCCTGATAAAATCACTTAGAGCGTGTTAATATTAAGTAGCAACATCTTGTAATCCCGAGAGTGGCCAGACAATATATATTATAGTAATAATAATCGCTTGAGTCTGTACGCATGTTTGTAAACATCAATGCTTAATGATATCATAAAACCACTACCGTTATCTAAATAATATGCACTCACTACCTATTTTATACTTATCTTTTTTTTTTTTTCTTTCCATTATTTATCTTTTCTTTGTTGTATTATTTCAAAATTGTGAAATTAAAAATATTTCATTTCTATTGAACTTACCGGCTTCATTAAATGTGTGTTGAATCTTAGACATCCCAATTGGATTCTCTTGGCAAATGAGAAATGCTCAATTGTTGTCGAGCGGTACATTCAAACAAAATGCATTCACTTCATTTCGCCCTATCGTTAATGTTGAAACAGAGAAAATTATGATAATTACCAAACATTACATTGTAATTGTTCTTTTTTTTTTTTTCATAACATTGCTATGAATGCACTTTACCTTTGGATATCTACATTTTTACTTATGCATTTCCTGTGGGTTCTCAATGATTCTATTTATTTTCTGCTTCTGCTTCTTCTTCTTTGTCTTCTCCAACAGGATTTGATGTAGATCAGTCAATTTATTAACTGATTGCGATCGCCGTTACACGGAAATTGTGGCTTAATAATTTTCCTTATCTGTTTTATTCTCTATTTATTTAATTTATTTTTCTGTCGTTGAGGATAATCACTCTTGGCTGATGTCAAATAAATTGTACAGTTAAATACAAGCCTCCTTGGCTACTAATTATAAAATCCATGTGACTTTTTGCGAAGTGTCAGAAGATAGAATGAAAGATAAAGATCCCTCATATTGATATATTATGAAATTTATGACGATAATTCAGCCTCAGTATCCATCACTCCATCTCGCAGATTGGATAATTCACTTCTTTCTAAATAAACAAAAGCAAATACAAATAAATAAATGTAAATTGAAATCACAAATAAAAATATGTTGAAATATTATCAAATAAAATCACTTTTCAATGCTTTTACAATTAACCACTCACGGATAAAAATTGTTTGATAGATTAAGAAAAATTATTGTAGCTGGTGTACTTAGACACCACTTTGGAGAGTAATGTAGATGGTTGAAATTAGACTGAAGCTGGATGCCGATGTACGCCCCTCAATGTAGCTCACTTTTCTATGCCTCCACTTTGGATCGTCTCTTGTATTTAATAGTGGGGATTTTAATCCCTTCTTTTGCACTGTCCTAGACCCCAAACACCACCGCTTTCCCGCAATACCCATTCTCGTCTTTCTCATCCTTTCTTCTTTCTTGTTCCTGTGCATTGCCAAGTACACCACCACCATCATCATCATCGCCACCACCACAAAGTCTCCTCGTCATCATCGTTCTCCTCTACCGCAGGAGGCAACCTCTTTTATTTCCGGCATCCTCCACCAGTGTACTTTAGTCTCAAGTTGCACTACTCGTCATTACATTCATGCCAATAATGCCGTTTTCCCACGCATTTAACAATCACACACACTTGATATTATCCCCAGGTGGGAGAATTAAGTAGAAACTCATGTCAAACATGGATATTTTATTCAAATGTATTAATTATCATTTCAACGATGATTTTCTCTCTTTTACATTGTCAACCCAAAGATATAAAATATTTTGAGTTAATTAGTTTCATTGTGGCGTAGTTCAATGTAGTGCTTTCTATTGTTTGTAAAAACAATTAAAGAAATATTTTTGTCTTTCAATAGAGTGAAGAGGTGAATGATGATGGAAGGGCACAAAAAATTACTAAGTATGGCATGACCGTGTTATATCTTGCATACTAGGCTACATCACCCACGCACCGGCAATAGTTATGAGTCCTTTTTGCCTTCAGTAATAATTATACGTAACAATTAGTTGTACGGTACATTTGCACGTGCATAAGCTCACTTCAAACGTCTCAGTGAAACATTTAATAGGCATTCATAATTTAAAGATGTGTAAGTATATATATATATATAAAAAGCGTGAAAAACGTAAATGAGGTGAGTGCGGATGTCGTCACTATTGTAACAGACGACACTTAGTCGATATGCTCGAGTGCTTGGACATTTATGCGTTTTTGTTTTTTTTTACCTTGGATGGAACGAGAAAATGAAGAATGAAAAAGTGCCAAATCTCGTCTGAGTTCATGCTCTACCGGATGCTATTCAAAGTTCTTGAGTCATTGTTACTTAAAAGAGAAAAAAAAAACAAAAAAGGAAGAAAAGGATAATTATAAAAACGTTAAAACTTTGCTTGTACGAAATTTTCAAATTTTATCTCGAGCCATTAATTTCACCTGTCTCCTGTTGTTGCTTATTTGTGAATCAACTGCTTCATTTTCAAATGAAATGTCCATAAAGAATGGAATTGCAATTATTGAAGCATTTAATATGATGTTAATTGATGATAAAAACAAGTAACTGGCTGGAAAAAATGCAATTTAAAGACATATGATATATGTTTATATGATTTATCGTTGGTATTTATTTTTTCATATCTGGCCATAAATACTTATCTGCTGCGCTTTTGGCGTAACGGATGAGAGTTGTAAGCGAATAATTCAAGTAAACAAACATATCCATAAGTATATATAAGAAGTAAAATGAAAATAAATGAAAATTCATTGTTAACTATCTTGAAATTTATCATTTTCGTTAGAGCCACGTGTCCACGCATTTCAAGTATAACATTAATATTTCTGCGATAATTTTCAAATTTCTCGCATCTATTAATGCAATTTATGGATCAGTATCAATCAATACAATATAGATTCAAATTATAATTTGCGATTGATATAATACCTCTGCTTATTTTTAGTGAAATTCATTTTTTTCCCATAACGCTCTACTTTCCTCATTCTAAAAAATCGACCACAGAACAAAATACGAACAAATGTTAATTGCGTTGTACTGTCAAAGCGCTTTGTTCATTAAGTCCCTTCTCATAAAGAATGCTAAATGTTTTCCATGAATATTCAAGTGCCACACGCGAATACAATACATATAACCAACTACCGGATGACGAAGTGTACGTGTGAATACTGAGACAAATGACGAGATGTTGAATTAGTTCAGGAAATAGTGAAGGATATTAAAGAATACTTTATTTAATTGTTGACGAGCATAAAAATTGTAATGAATGGAAAATAAATAAATTAAATAAAATAACATTTTGCCTTAACTTTGTTTATTTACACGCAAATATATTATATCACTGTTATTATTATACTTCGCAAGATTTACACATAACGACTACAATTGTATTCTCTCATCGTTTGGTTGAAGAAAAATGTGAATTTTATTATTATTAATTCCACTTTTATGCCGTTTCAATTGCAAATAATTCAGACGCTTTTACGGCAGCCAGATACTCCTAATGGATATTTCAAGGGAACATATTTAATAGAAAAATTTTTACATAGCACATTGCAAAAGTGACTACAAAAGCTGCAAAAGAAACGTATATAATTTATAACTCATAATAAAGTGGCAAGATCCGGGGCTATAAGTGCAAATTAATTCAATATAATACTAATGTATGCAATTTGAAATTCGTTTGCAGGAAGGACAGAACCACATCCATGAATTGTAATATAGACCACCTCCATTTACATAAAAATGAAACGGTGTCATTCACAATTTTTGTTCTCTCTTGCATTTCCAAAAGAAAAAAAAATGGTAATAATAATTATCCTTATATTTAATTAAATTTTTGATAAACATTGAAATAACATTGGACTGAATTAGTACATACCGTTGAACAAAAAAAAAACGATCTTGTATTATCTGATATAAAATATATAGGAACACAGAGACATTCGAAAGAGAACAGTATGAATTATTTTGTTCTATCTTATGATTGGAAAAAATTACGCTACGATAGAGTTATCATAAATTGATAGAAAAAACCGAGGAATTAAATTTAGAAATGATTTTCTTCAATGTGTTCATATAAAAATCGCTCGAACATCTTCAATGATATTATCGATTATTATTATTGGCATAAAAACACACCCACCATCTTCATTAACAATTCTCGCCTCATCGTGGCACCATTACCAGTCTTTAAAGAAAAATATACTTATGGTCGCTCATGCAATTGAATCAAAAATGAAAAATAATGAGAAATAATAATAAGGTAAAATATTTATTATACGAAGAAATTTCAGGCAGTATCACGCAGTGATAAGAAACTATTGCTTTTGCGTGAATTTTTTTTTCATTCATTACTGGACCATAAATCTCATATTTCAATAATAACCGATGAAAATTGATTCGAGAAGATATTGAATAGCTGTCAAACATTATTCTTCTCAACTATACCAGTAATCTCTCTCTCTATAATTATGGCATTGGCAGAATCAGAGTAAATTGAAAAGGAAAAAAAGAACAATAATAATGACAATACGAAAAAAAAAGAGAAAAAGTTTAAACGATAAACAAAAATATTGCTGACATTGCAAAAACTTTGAAATATGTACAGAGCGGCCTTTCGCGTGACTCGCTTCTTCTCACCTTATTAATATCGAACAATAATACACCTGTATGGAGGAGTATTCAATCCAAAAGAAGAAAAAAAGTTGAAACAAATGAAAACAAAAAAAAAATTTTTTTAAAGTGACAATGAATTTGACAAGTCATTTTGTTTATTCGGTTAAAATTTGCATCAAGCACATCATGCGCACCCGATTAACCGACTCGCCGTTTCCGATTAAATGACCATTTAAATTCTATCTATATTCAAAATTAATCAATAATCGTAGTGTCTTTGTTCATACTTAATTGTTTAATTATATATATATATATATATAGATATATATAATTTTGTATATTCGTAGAATATTATTTTATGCTATTACCAATGGTTCGTCGTCCGAGAATCCGCGAATTACGGGACTGTCTTCCTCATCTGCCATTAAAAAAGAAAAAAAATTATAAAGTAAAACAAATACAGAAAAATATATATATATATATATATACATATATAATCATTAAATAAATATAATTATTTGTCATGAGAGAAATAATAATCACCAAGTGCATCAGTTGTACCCGGGAAAGTGGCTTGACCCCGTCTCGTATCATAATGACTGTTGGCAAATTGCGTGAAACTATTTGACAGACGTCTGTGTCGGACGACAAAATACGCCAAACCAGCACCCAATGCAATAACCAAAAGACAAATTGGTATTGCCACCGATAGTATATTTGACGTATTTATCGTCGTTGGCCATTCAGCAGCTGATAAGAAACAAAATAATAATAACAGATTAATAACAAATCATCCAACAATAATTAATGTTTCTGATTACTTCGCTCTCATATCAATGAAGAGTATAAAAATAAATGTAGCGTGAATAAAACTTACCCGAAGGCGATTCAACAGTGTATATCTCACTGAGTATACTTTGATAACCTTCCTCTGTTACAAATCGTACCGCAAATGAATACATCACACTTGGTTTAGTATCATTGAAAATAAATGGCGGTTGATCACACTTGTAAACTTTGGCACTTGTTTCATTAACTGTACGTGAATTTTCATTGACCAATACGTCATAATGATATTTGAGCTTTTTCTCCATTTCACCAGTTATTCCATGCTGCTGCCAGAATACTATATATTTATCACGATCTGCCAATACTTCAACTTGATGTGGCGGTTGTAATGGCGGTGCTTGATAAATAATCGGTTGACTTTGTATAGCATCATCAACATCCGTAGCAATTGTTATCTTATATTTCCCACCGAATTTAATGTCTTTGTATGTTGCTTTTACCACTGTTTCATTAGTAAGCTGTGTCGTTACCGTTGACGTTCTATTCAATATTATATCAGTGACTGAGATTGTATAATTAATGGGATCATCAATTCTCATACAACTTGAACTCCATGAGACAATAATGGTGTCAGGTTTTAGTGAGGGCGAAACGCGAAGATGTTTTGGTGGCGCTCGTACATTATAATATGTGGGAACGGTTACAGGTTGGCTCAAAGGACCTGGACCATATTTACCACGCACACCAACAGCAAATATATATGACTCGCACGCCTCTAAATCTTTAATTGATGCCGTGAGATTTGTCGTAAGAAGTTTCGGATCTTTAAACAGCTCTTGCATACTCACAGCATAATGAATTGCATATTGCCATTTGATTTTCCTCGAATCTTTTGGCGGATCCCAACTCAATTTCACCGTTGTACCATGAAGTTTCTTTGATTCCGCAGCGAAATTCAATACGGATGGCAATGCCGTACCCTTAGTCGTTGCAGTAATCATCGATATTCTACCAATATAATTTTTCTTCACAGCATTAACCTCAAATGTATATTGAACACCCGGTGCTAAATCTTCAATGTTGTAAACCGATTTATTAGCTTCAAATATTAATGTTTGATGCGCAGGATAAGGCGGCGGTGCTCTGGGTGTAACATGATAAGCATTAACGTCTTTAAGTGGCTTCCAACTTAAACTAACTGAATTAGTAGTTTGCTCAACAACTCTCAAGTCCTCAATATCGTCGATATTGGCGGATCCATCGAATGTAATTGTCGCAACATTTGACCAGTTTGATTGTTGCTCGCGATTCTTCGCTATCACCCAAAATGAATAATTTCTATTGGCTTCAAATGGCAAATCATACACATACGATGTTTTTTGTAATATTGTTTGAACTGGTGGAATTGGTGGCGTCATATACACTTCATATTTGGTAATAGCACCGTTTGGCGAAAGTGGTGGCCGCCATGAGACCTCAATTCGCGTACCGTTCTTCTGTCGTGCAGTCACATCCCACGGTTCAGATGGCACACCTTCCGCCGTTTTTCCAACATAATATTTGATGGGTGGAAAAGCCACAGCATGACCCTTAAGTCTGACATACACAGTTAAATTATACGATGTGTACGGTTGCAATTGATTAAATTGATAATCAGTGTCTTCAGTCCAGCTCGTGGCATTAATCCACTTAGCGTCAGATTCAATTGGCGCAATAGATGGTAAAAATTCAAATGTTACATTAGTTGGAATTGGCATCCACCAGAAAATAGACAGTGTGGTTGCATTTGTTGATCGTTCATCCACACCCACTACCATTGCCTGATAAACTCTTGTATTATTTTTTTCACAATTACTTTCATCAAAATTGTCAAAACAATCCTGTTTACCATCACAATATGTTACTAATCCGAGACAACGTGTGCCGTCACATGGGAAAAATCCAACGTAACATGAGGGCGTCGCTGCTGGACTTGGATGTTGATCAGGATGACAACCAAGCTCATCGCTACGATCCGGACAATCTTCAATACCATTACAAATGTTTGCTAATGGCACGCAATTCCCATCGATGCGACACATAAATTGATCTTCACGACAAGTATGATGTGTGCGATCGCAATGAAGTTCGTCCTCGCCCGTTTTACATTCCGGTGTACCATCGCAAACCCATGCATCATCAATACATTGACCATCATAGCATTGAAACTGTTGTGCTAAACAGACACGCGGTTGTTGAGTCGGATAAAAAGGATGTATTATCTCATCTTCAGGTCGATGACATCCTATTTCATCTGAACCATCACCGCAATCAAATACACTGTCACACTTCCACCAATATGGCATACATTTTCCATCATTACATCGGAACATCCAGTCATTGCAGGAATTTGTAGGTAAAAGCGGAGGTAATGGTGGCTCCGTTGTTGCCATAGTGCAATTAATTTCATCGGATCCATCTTGACAATCACGATCACCGTCACACACCCATGACTTGTAAATACATCGGTGATGCGCCTCCACAGCGCCACAAGCAAATTGCCAATCGAAACACTCTTTGTTCGCACAATCTTTCTCATCAGAGCCATCTTCACAATCTGGCTCCTCATCACATTGCCATGTTCTTGGTACACACGTGTGATCATGTTCGCAAACAATTTCATCGGATTTGCATGTATTTGGTGCGACGTTTTTGGTACAATTGCGCTCATCTGAGCCATCATGACAGTCATCCTCACCGTCACATTGCCACCGGTGTGCAATACATCGGCCGGTATCACATTTGAATTGTGAATCAGTACAATTTAAATATGTGCAATTCATTTCGTCTTTTCCATCGCGACAATCTCGATCGAGATCACACAACCAAAATCGAGGAAGGCATTTGTCGCCGTCACACTCAAAACTGTTGGGGCCACACGTTGTTTTTTTACAATTCTCTTCATCAGAATTGTCGCCGCAATCATTATCACCGTCACATCTCCATAATTGCGAGACACACGCGCCAATTTTACAGGCAAATTGATTCGCAGCGCATGTATTAGCAACACGCGGGCACGTTGAATTCTCAAATGGTTGCACTGCATTTGGACACAAACATTTACCATGATTCATCTCCATACCGTCGGGACAGAGACAAACATAGCTATTATTTGGTGTTGCCAAACATAAATGTGTACACGTATGATTTGTACATTTATTTGTACCCGTTTGAATGCTGTGTGCATATACTTTCAAATCCATTAGGCCAGTTAACATACCAAGTTTTGTTGCAATGCCCGCACCGTGATCTTTGTCCGCTACAAAAATCATTGATTGCTTCCAGTCATCCCAATACATATTGTCTTTGAATACCGCGACCGCAAACGGATGCGAGACACGTTCATCGTCGCTAATTATTTTTTTAAATCGCTTCCCATTATAATCTGAGGAGCCAATGTAATCTTCCCGTGCGTCCACCCAATAAATTCTCTCGGAAATAAAGTCAATGGTAATACCATTGGGCCATTGCACCGTTCCTTCAGTGAATAATCGTTTTATATTAGTGCCATCGAGATTTGCACGTGATACTGATGCATTACCAGGCGCCCAATCGGTCCAAAACATGTAGCCATTCATTGGATGTACGGCAATGCCACGTGGTTTCGATAAATTGTTCGGTCCTAAAATTGTCTTTCGCATTCTTCCGGCATGCGAAATATCCGTTCGTATTATTTGAATTCTCATCTTCACACCGTCGACGAAATAAAGAACTTTGGACACCCAATCGTATGCCATCCCCTCAATCGAACTTAAATCAGTCTCAACAAGAATTTCCGGATAACTTGTTCCTGACTTGAAGCACTGACGCCCAATAGAATCATTCACTATATCCGCCCAGTAAAGACAATCATTCTCCACATCGTATTCAATAGCAATAACGTTTTTCAAGTCGTGCACAGGCAAAATTTCAAGGTGTTGCGATCTCAAATCGATACGTGAAATATGTTCGCGTTGTGCAACGAGCAAAAATTCCGATGGCTCTTTTATAGGACATGGTATCTCATCCGGTTCGAATTTTCTTGCAGCGCCACCTGAACATTCATCATCCGAAATTTTCCGATAGCCTTTAGTGCGATTATAGAATTGGCCTGGCATACACGTCGATGGAATTTCAAATGGATCAAATTTCTTTATTGAATCTCCTGTCGGCGCATTAAGTGTTTCTCTAACGCAATGGAATGGATTTCCAGTCTTGACAAATCCAAAGTCACATTCATAATCTTGAAAGTCACATGGACAAAAATCCGATTTCACAGGTCTGTCATAATCAACTCCAATATAGCAATTCACTTTTTGCGCACGCCTTTGATAAACTTCTTTACGCCCAAGAACACAAGTCATTCCAGGTTGATCCATACTGGATGGTGACCAAAATTTAAAATCATCCGATGTACAATCTCTTTCAAATACATTGCGCAAATCAACCTTGATAATAAGCCACTTGTGTTGTCCAGGATTTGAACCAAACATGGTAAAGACCGTTGTATTTTCACCTGGCTCCGTCATCAAACCATAAACTCTCAGCATATCGTCATGAAAACGATAAGATTGCCAATTTTTTCCCTCATCAGTTGAAAATGAAATATCTCGTATTTCACCGCGCGATTTGAAGTATTTAACAGCGACTAATACTCCACCATGATCGCCAATATTGAAGAAATAATAGTCCTTGAGAACTTGTCTCCATGTTAATCCAGCATCGCGCGACACATAAAGAGCGGGATGACCTTTCAAGCTGCTTCCCATCACGCCAGTTGCCATAATAATTCCAGGTGCGGATTTCGAGCTCATTATGGAGACAGAACGCGTAACAGGAAACAGTTGACTGAATCGTTGACTTAAATGTAGCGACCAATTGCTCGGATGCGCAGGCATATCATTATCAGCCAATGGCGCTTTTATTTTATTCCACGTAACACCATGATCATACGTAATTAATGACTCAAGATGTTCAGGACCGACCGCTCCCTCCTTTGGTATATCCTTCACGCGCGATGCAATATAAATTCCACGAAGCCCTTCAACTTTATATAAGTCCGTGAATGGCTCCTCTGCAACTTCATTTAACCAGCTATTTTTCCACGTGATGTTCGGGAAAAATGTCATTATTCCTTCTAATGATAGTGTAAATCTGGCTACTCTATCGTCAATAACTTCGGAAACATAAAGATTCACATGTGTCTCGGTGTGTGAAACGGCAATGAAAATTCTGTCATGTGAAACATCAACAATATGGAAATTTTTAGTATCAAGTTCAGTATTAAATTGTGCCAAAACAAACGATTGATTTTTATATGAAATCCACAAATCCAATACGTCATCAGTGGTACTCTTTATATTTTCATTAAAATTGATACGTTTTTTGGTAGCAAACATGTAATCGCGTCTAATTTGAAAATCAACCACATCGCCAATTATAAGTCTTGTATCTTCCGTTGGATTATCATCGCCAATTCTCAAGTCAGTTTCTAGCACTGTACCAGGCGTTGAGAACATCCGTTTAATCAAGAGACTTTTTGGACGTAAAGTTGACCAGAAAAACGATTTAACATATCCATGTATGGACCTAAATGTTTTTCCCATATCACTAGTGAACCATAATTTTCGCGCTGAATCAATTTTATCCAGTGCAACAAAATAAATTGGATTATCCTCATAAAATGATATTTCACTTGGATGAAATGGTAATCGAACACGTGTAATATTTTTGCCATTATTATTCGTGATAAATATAACGCTATTTGCACTGTCGGCAAATACACAATACGTGTTGAATTTCGGATGATTGTAAAATTTATCGAGTGTTGCATATTGCACTGGATTATTTGAAATTTTAAACAATTCCGTTTTATTTTCAAATGTATCACCATAATCATAGCTGATGTATACAGCGCTTGGATTATTTTTAAATGGTAATCGTGCGCCTTGTGAACGCACCGATGATGAACTATCCCTTGCCAAGCAAATAATAACATTGGAACGCTCGCCAACCCAATGTACCATCAATTGTTGATGGGAATCATTCAAAATATTCACCTGAAAAACAAATGTATATCATATATTAATAATTAACCAATACAAAAATATTGTTTAATAAATTCACATGGTAAAAAAAAAGCGACTCTCTGCAATTCAATAAAGTGATTAGACATCACGAGACCACAATATGCAAATAAAATCAGGAAGATTGCGGCGACAATACTCATGCACTAACTAATAATTCGCATGGCTCACCAACATTAAAAAATTATGATACTGTACTGACGATTTGTAACGGCGTTACGTCATGAATAACTGACCGCTGGAGTAAGGTAATAAATAATAAGTGGGTTAGTATAACCAACGTGAAACGTGACACGGCTATTTCGTATGATGTGAGAGGCGAAAGTTGGCTGATAGCCATATCATATTGATTACCCAAAGGAATATGTGTATAAATATTAAACTTTATATTTATACACATATTTATATATTGATGACAACTAAGTAAAACATTGCGATAAATACATGGCTCTACCATTTGTTTGCTATTTTCCCATAAATTCTTGCTGTGGATTACTCATAAATGTATTTATAGTTTGAAATAGACGCCACACAGAAAAAATATGTCGCGCTTACTGGCAAAATATAATATACATATATACATACATGAATATAAAATGTAAATACTTTGTGTGCTCACGCGCAATTGTATATATATATATGTGAATGTCCAAAGAGCACGATGTGTTCTCCCCTGGCAAATACATACAGTATAAACCACACTCGTTCCAATATCGTCAACCAAATCAAATTATTATTTTTATTATATATGTATCTACATATATATATATATATATATATATATATATATATATACATTTAACACTAATCAAAATAATCTTTTTTATGCTGACAATATTCGTACAAGAGACGGTTGCTTCATTCAATTGACAAACAATACCATCAGCAAATACCTCTTTTATATATACAAAACAAACTGTAGCATTGCCATTTTACTTTTATAATGTATGGATATGAGAAAGAAATGCCAATTGTCCATTGATATGAAAATAATAAAACGTATAAAAAGACTGAGATGTTATTCATATGAGTGTATCATTGTACTGAGGTAATATTCATGCGTTGACATCGCGCCATATCAAACAAAGACTGACTATTGTTATCAATTTTTTTCTTTATTGCCTGGATAAAATGATAAGCATTATAATGTATATTTAATCGTAAATAAATAGTATCATTGTATCGAATGTCTAGGACACGAGACATTTTTCAATGATAAAACAATTATTTTTTCCATATTTTATATGAAATTGATAATTATTGATAATAAAAAAACTATTAAAATTTTTTTACTTGGTAATTCAAACGAGAAAACATTTAAAAACGGAAATATGAAAGGACTGCGATAAATATATCATATCAATAATAAACACAATTAAAATATATTGAAATTTCATTGTGGAATATCTATAATCTTTTATATGATTGAGACCTACACATAATTTACAATGTGTAGCAGTTCCTCGTCATGCAGTATCGAAACTGAAAAAACAATAACGCAAAACAGGTGATACGCAATAATAATTTGCACCAACATAACAAATCAAATATTAACGTGAGAGAAAAATAACAGAAAAAAAATAAATAAATAAATAATAAAAATATTTTATCAACATACTTTTGTTGTAATATTTGGATTGGAACGTAGCGTGGCCTCAGTTGTCGGATGCTCCGCAACATCCCTGCGTTTTCTCAAAAATGACGTTTGCTCATTAACAAAATCATCATTCTCCCTGTTGATAATAATAGACCTTCTATTTCTTATATCTTCTTTATCCTCGCTGATATAGAGTGTTTTCGCATTGTCACCAAATCGTTCACCATAATTATAATTAATTAACAAAAATAGATGCAAAATAAGTGTAAAATGGTAAAAGGCCGAAGTCACCCGGGCGGCCATTTTGTCCAGACTGATTTTTCAAAAGCGGTCCACTATTCGTATATGAACACGATGGCGGCGCTAGTGTATTACACCCGCATATACGAACATATGCATAAATACACTGTGAAGTATCACCACCTCCACTCTCTCCTATTCGAAATGCAATGCTCGTGGTTGTTCGCTCAACAAACACAAACACAACACATGACGGATACACCTCCTAAAGGAACGCCAGATAATCATCAGCATCACAAACTTCGATACTATCGATGCATTAACCTATAATCACAGTCTCGCAAACCCCTTCATGTTTGTATACATTTTGTTGTAATCTCCTTAAAGCTCCATCTCATGTAAAAACGATAAATGTGACAACACATAAATAATGATATCATATTTTTTATACAGATGCAGCACTTTTTTTACACATATATTGAAATGGTGTTGTCCATCAGTGTTGACGCCGTTGGTAGATAATTCTCGATGTGTCAGAGACAGCACCGACGAGAGATAAATTTAAGTGCGTCGAACTTAAGACCAATCACAAAATGTTGAATATATATTTTGTATATTTTCTCATTTCTCATCTCTTTGTTTGGACGTTTGGTACTCAACTCCTCTATTCACATATCGAATAAAACTTGAAAACGAAAATGATAAACAAACTGATATAAATAAAATAATGAACAAGGCGACTCACACAATTGGACAATGTCGACTTTCTTTATATAGAATATAACAATACATCGTTAATCATTAAGAAGACTTTGATGATATAGTATAATAATATTTATTATTATATTTGTTTTAATATTTAATTTTCTTTTATTATTATTATTATTTTTTTTTTTTTTTTTTCAGGAGAAATGAAGAGGATACGGGTGAAAAAGGGAAGTCGGGGTGAGGCGAATGAGTAACCGCCTTTAATGATGAGCTCTAGATGTAATAAAAGTATATTAGATAATGGGCTTCCATTTCCTGATGTCACCGATGAGTTGCCCCTCTTGTGTGTGCACTCATTTATCAGTTCCATTTAATACTAAGTCCGGCTTTGTGCGGGGCCGGTTCCCTCTTTGGTTTAAACGAACGTTCAAACGAAAATTGGTGTTCACCGCATCAAACTGCATTCCTATACTATAACGTTTGTACAGATTATTATAATCTGGACGCAATGCTACGTACAATCCAGTTTTTTCTCTCTTGTCTAGTTTAGTATTAATCTTCATAATTTTTTCTTTTTATTATTTCTTTTTTTTTTCCAACAACGATTTATTAGAAGTGTTTGACAATGATATTTTTTCATTATTTGTAATTTATCAAGAACTTACTTATACGAAACACACAGGCCGCGCTACGCTCGACCATTCATGACTTGATTTTTTTTGAAATGTGATGTGATTGGTCGAATAATTGACCAATCACTAATAGTGCATTGGACTTTTGGAAATAATCTCTCTCCAAATACAATTAACTTCAATTATCAATTGGTATGCGTTTTTTTTATCAATGTAAATACCATATATATAGATATATATGATTTGTTCGATGTCTCCATTTTGAAAATGGTGACATCATGGAAGTGTATAAAGTGTAACCGACAATAATGACTTTAGATTTATACTAATGAAATGGAAAGCAATTAATTTTGAATTGTCCGCATTGTCATGATAATAATTTTTGTTCTATTCATCTCATTACTGAATAATTATCATGAATGATTTTAACAGCACGAGTCCAATTATCATAACTTATAACAATAAAATTGCAAAGCACAAAATATTATTCTCAATAAATTTGTAATTTTTTTTTCTTCTTCATTTTTCAATAAAGAATGAGATGACAAATTTCGTCACATTAAAACATAATAGAATATCTTGCGTTATTGTTATTTATTCTGTTCTTTTTATTTTTTTATTTTGTATATACACACATAGGAGTATGTATTGCATAATGTAAAATAAATTGATCATTTGGCATAGCCGTTTAGAATGTATTCGACAAATGTATTCCAAGTGCCTGATGCAATTGTTAAGTCATTCTAAGCGATTGTTTATGGAGGCGAAGTGTTGTAACAGGAGGCTAGCTGCTAAAAAAAAGTAGACAAAACGAATGTAACATCTTTGTTAATCGTAAACTTTGATTAGTTTTCTTTTGTTTTCTTCTCTTCTTTTTTTTTTTTTTTTTGCTTTTTATATTTGTTTTTTGTTCCATTCTTCCTCATCATCTATCATATTTATCGATTCTTCTATATATATGCACATTAGCATTGGTCAATTTACGGAGCTACAAGAAACATTAAAAGCTCGATAACATATTCGCATTATTCATTAAAAAGAGTTTAAAAAATAAAAGCCGATAAATAATGAATAATAATAATTCATATGCCATTTTACATTTTCTTATAAAACGCAAATTGATACGTTTACAATCATCCGCCCATTCGTACGCAATCATAAAAATTATTTGTTTATTATTATTATTATTGTTGTTATTATTATTTTTATTTTGTACCATCCCTTTGCATGTATTCAAGGAAGGTCGTTCTAAAACGAAAAGAGCGATTGATCAATTTGACAATTATATATATATATATAATATTTGTATTTTTTATTTTTTGTATTTTCTTATAACCTATTTAATAATCTTTCATTTATATATATGTATATATATGTGTGTATGTATATATATATATATATAAAAACATAGAGCGATGACAGATTTGTCTGTCGTGTTGGCTTAGTGCGTCTGACAAGTCATGTTTGTTTCATTTCTTCCGAAAACGAAATAATCCAATGACACTTAAGCCAATTATTTGACTTAATTTTATTGTTTTTCTCGTTGGTTTTTCATATACAGATTTTGTTCGTCATATGAAAACACATATATATATATATATATATATTTCGCTCAGTTGTATACTTTATTCCATACTTAAATATACTTCGCCAGAAATAAAGCATAATGTGTGATGTTTTTTGTTCATAAAATTCATCATTCTCTAGTTTCAATGAAAGAAAAATGATAATTAATCATACAATAATATTCCTATGCCTCATTCGCTTGCAAGGACCAGTTGAATTTGCTTGGGAATTACGAATGAAAAAATAAGCAACATAAAATTAATATAATAGTACACTAATCAAAGCTGTTGTGTTTCAAGCTTGACGGACTTTTTTGCCTTCTCTCTCTTCGTTTTTTATTTGTTTCATCGCATGTCTTATATACGAAGAAATGAAATCGGGTTTGCAAATAATATAAATACTATAAAACGGAAGTAACAATTCAAAACTTGATGGTTTGTCAAGCTATTTAACATAAGCAATTGGCGTGTCGGGGATACGCGTGCATTAAAATTCACGTGAGATACTTTGTCACGTTACTCTTTACCGTCAACTCAAGTAAAATAATTGTAATTTTTTTATTTTTTCAACTCTATGCTGATTTCTCCGGGCACAAGTTCGAAATTGATTGTAGAGGTCAAATGAATTAAATAGTATTTTATAGTTTGGTTTTGCATTATTTGTTTTTTTTTTTGTATAGTTAATGATCGTATAGAAGAAAATTTCAATTCATTATTACATGTTTTATTCTTTTCGTTTCATTCTCTCGAATATTATTTTGTTTTTTATTCTCTCTCACGAGTAATGCATCTATATAACATTCGTTAAAAGCTATTATTCATTTTGTTTTTATTTCTTTATTAATAATAATAAATCGTCCCAGGTGAGCGTCGTCCTAGAAAATATATGGCAGTCATTGAAACAGCGCACATACATTACCACTAAGTTTTGCGCATTGAATAAAGAACATAATTTGAATAAACAATCATAAAATAATTCATAAAAACGAGAAAGGTTTGAAAATATTTTTGTTTCTTATTATTTTTTGCATGCTGATAAAATCAATTTTGTTATTGCAATAGCTCTGTATACAAATTGTGCGTTTTATTTAATTTTTTTTTTGTTTACTTTTAATTGGAAAAAAGTCGTCGTTAACTTGAAAAAATCTTCACATGGCGGACAACATACCATATTCATTGACCAAACATAATATCATTTTTCTTTGTCCTTTCTTTAAGAATACACGCATTGATATGACACATTAATATTACATCACTGTCATCCACAATAATTTCGCTGCATTGACCAACTTTCATTTAGAAAATTGTATTGTTCGAAAAACCTATTATTATTATCACGCACATCATATACTTGGAGCTGTGTTAGCTCTATTATTATTTTTCACTTCGAGTTGTTACAATTGATATTATTCCATGATAATTTCATGATAACAATAATAATATTATTAATAGTAATAATAACAACGATAATAATAGTAATAATTATATTTATAATATTAATAAAAAGAAAAATACATTTACAGAAACAAAAATACTGGTCGCGCTAACCTGGGACGGTTGAATGTTACTTTTTTATTCTATCATAGCGACATTGCAGACTGTCTGAATTTCATCGAGGCGCCAAATTTTACATAGGTCTTGCGAGGAGCAAAATTCGTCCGATATCATCGCGCTTCTTTCTTTTCTTTTTTCTTTTTCGTGTCAATTTTTCTCTTCTTATATAGATATACATATATATATATAAATATATATATATATCGTTACACGTCGATATTATTCCTCCACGTATTTCCAAAAATCTCCTCATTTGAAATCTGGCATTCGACTAAATTTCGAGACTCTGTGGCCCAGGTCTTCTACTTTATTATTATCGTTGCTTTCACAGCGTAGAGCGACGAAATATGTATAGCTTCTTTCATTCCGATCTATTTTCAATTGTTACTCTCTGTAACTGCACGGGTTTTCTCCGGCGCATCTTAACCTCATTTCACTGCTCCGGAATTAACTGAAAATAAAATTTTTAATTTTTCTATTAAATAATTAAGGAAAATATATAAATATTATATTCGATGATATTTTACTAAAGCATCTTCATACACGTACAATTTCCTGAAAGAAATTAAACCACATACGAGTATGATAAAAAAAAAATAATAATATAATAAGGTGAATAATTCCTACAAGCGGAAGCAATTATAATATATATGATATGACGGTGATAAGCGACAATTAAAAAAAAAATGATGAGTAAACAATGATAAATTAACGATGCACAATTTTTTTCATGTTATCTAAATGAATAAGAAATAATAAATAAATAATTTCAATGCAATATTACATTAATTTCACGTGATATAATTATATGAAATTAACAGGCACCTAATATCCAATCAGATCACAATTCGGGTGCATCTGTATATATTTTTTTTATATACCAGTGAGTCGCGTTGAGCAACATTGCAATATTTCATAAGCAGAGAGCATATGAAACCTAATTAATTCACCGACACTCTTTCATTTTATCTTGTTTTTTTTTTGTCCGCCAATATAATTTTACATCATTCCGCATTCACAATTGGAAAAACATTCCTCTCGCATCATTAATCAGAACTAAATCACAGTGTTGGGGGGACAAAAATATGTATTTCAATTATTTAACAGTATGAATTAAAGATGAAAAATAAGAGAAAAAAAAATGAACGAAACAAAATAATATCCAAAAATAAATTCAATATGGGATAATATTGCATAATTTCGTGCAAAATATTTACGACGTTTATCAACTATAATGGTGGTGCGACTCACCGCATATAAAATGTTGTTCCAATTGTATACTCTTTTTGTCTTACGTTCATTGGTATTCGCTTTCTACTTTTTGGCTTTTCTAAAAATATGATAAATGCAATAATGATCGAATGCGGATGCTGTATGATGAAAACTTCCTGTCGTCAATTTGGCATAAGTATTTACCACCATTTTTTTTTTATTTACTTTAAACATTGAACAATGAGATGATAAACTAAGACTATTTTGCATTTATGAGATAATGGCAATGAATGACGCAGTGAATAAGGAACTGACAGCAGGTGCAAATTTATATCTTCACATATACTATTAATGAGTGATTTCTCTCCAATGGTCGACAATTGCTGTATGCAGGAGAATAAAGGAAAAAAAAATAAAGAATGGTAATAATGACAAATCAGTCACTTACTTTTTCAAGAGAGTGAAGAAACTGCGACGTTTTGTCTCGGCTTGCGTTGGCGCGGGTAAAGTATGCGCTCTCGATGTGCCTGCGCCCGATGTTGTTGCAGCTTGATTTAATGCTGTCACCCATTCGTTCATTTCAACATCGTCTTTGGCTTGGAAAAGGAAGTCTGACCCATTCACGGACCTGAAAAACGAGAAAAAACAAAAAAAAAGAAATTATTTAATTTGTCATTATCCAACTGCGCTTCACTATTCGAAATATTTTTATCCCTTTTCTTATTATTCAATACTCACTTCACCCGGAAGACGTGTTTCTTTTTAGTATAGTCGCTTGCAACGATGATTGTTGCACCACGAAGATCAAGTGGTGATTCACCTTTGTACGGCTGTTCTGCCGCAGCTTTGGATGACTTCTGATCTTTGTACGCAACAAGAGTTTGTCCACGTACCACCATATACACTTTGTCCCATGAGCGATTCGATGCTTTTTTCGTATTGCTTTCCCACTCATGTTTACGCACGAGCATTCCTTCGAATTCATCATCACTCGGGCTTCTTTGCTCTGTGAATCATGTATCAATTTTTAATTAAGTATGGCTATCAAATTCAATTGAATTTTATGTCATCACAGTGCTACAACTTTAATTATATAATTTATATTTAAAAGTATTGTGAGTGGAGAATTTTGTTATCTATCGATAAAATGGATTCAATTGTTTATACAATTGAGATATTATTAATTGAAATATTCATATTGATTAAATATATTGTATATATATATATGGCGATGATCATGGGCTGGGATCTCGTGATTCCTGAAATCTTTAAAAATGTTATAATAAATTTATATCTATTATGCTACTGATAATTTTTCAATTTATATCCTTTAAGATGCTCAAGACGATCATGCTGAATGCAAAAAAGAAAATTTCATAGCCATTGACAAAAAGCAAATGTCAAATGTAACTTAACGTATATATAAGACGTAATGTCGTTGTAAAATTATGTAAATATTGTCGTTATGGAGAGATTGATTGGACCCCAACTACGACCAACTTACCGTGAAAACTGTGCTCATCATCACTCACACCGCTACGATCTAAGCTCGGTGATTTGGCCGACTTTTTCCAACGGAAACTTCTGAATGGCGATTTGCTGCGACTTCGTTCCTTACGTTTCAATGTACCAGATTCAGAACTGCTGCCGCCTTTCGGAGCTTATAATAGTGAATAACACACATAAATTCGAATCATCCAGTTAAAATTTGATTTACATAGTGTGAGTTTGCCGCCATCAAGAACTACTATTCATTCAACGTGCGACATGCACATGCAAATAAAATATTAATAAAAAAAAAAAATAATTAAACTACTACCGTAATGGTCTAAACCAATACATTGATTGAAGTACTTTACAAAGATATGTAATACATTGGCGGATGTAAATATTTCTTCAGCTGCTTTGTCAAAACAAAATCTTCAATACTTTAAATAGAATGGAATTTATTCGAAAAATGAATAATTGAATTTAAATTCAGTTGTTCACTTACTTGTTGGAGTTGATGGGACTGAGGCTCGAGATTTCGGGGTTGTTGGTGTAATTGACCGTGTCACTTCGCCGCGGGAGGAGAGTCGTTGAGGCTTCTGAGCATGCACTACGCCACACCAATACATAATCATGCATAGTTTCATTCATAATTAAATACTCATCAGAGCTACAATATTTATTAAATTATGAAGATAAATTGAAAATAATTTGGGTATTGGGATGATGCATGAATGAATCGTGAAAAAATAAAAAAAGAAGCGGCGCAGGCAGATAAATGTGAAAGCGAAATTATCATGAATAATCATGCAATAGTTTACTGCAATCTAAGTGCAATCATTCTATATAAACATATTGAAAAGTATAGTGCAAATAACACAAACGACAAATGCATGCGAGACTCAATAATTAAATTAAGATATTACTTAACGAAAATACACTACGTGTAGTATTATTCACTAAACTGAAAATTTAATTGCTCAAATATTTTACAGTGATTAAAATTAATTAATTGTGATTGACTCAGTGCAAATTAGCACCACCACCTGCGAAGAAAATGGATTGAATTGAGCGAGAAGTAAAAAGCCGCAACAATCATTGGCCTCTATCCCTATAAATACCTATATTATTGATTTATAAATGTGTACATAGAAACAAAAAATTATTAGTCAATTATTTTGCACTGATAAGAAAATATGATCCATCACCGGTGAATATTCTCTAAAAAAATTACTCAGCAATGTATGAAATATTTATTATGGTTATGTGAATGTTTTGGTAATGAACGGAAATTCTTTGGAATATACTAGTTTATTCTTTTTTTGTTTTATTTTCTCTCTTATTTGTTTCAATTCTACCGAACACTCACCTTCTTTGGGTTTTTCTTGAGATTGCGGTGTTCGTGTAGAAGAAGCCTTGCGCAGTGCCACTGCGGTATGTGCATTCCGTGCCGCATTTTGTGGGTGCATACAGGAAATATTTTGGAATTGAATGGAATATTTATTTGATAGGTGTTGAGAAATGAGAGAGTAGAGTTTGGGAGTGGGTAATTGATAAAAACAAACGTGCTGTTAGCAACTTCATGCTTCACCACGAAACCACTTTTTCATTTTAAATTTATTCGTTTCTCCACACAATAAAATTGTTTATTCACCATAAAATTTTAATCCCCATAATAAAATATAATCTTCAAATCTAATAAAAAAAAACTACTGGAATTGAATTTTTTAATTCAAATAAATAATTTATATGTAATATATGTCTTCATCTCTCAATGACCAATTTAATTTCATTCAATTTACTCAACGAAATTTTACTTCTTTTAAATAAAAACAAACCGCGACCGTACCCAGACGTGCATTTATGTTTTAATACCTTTATGTACGTTAAGTTAATATTAATAAATATAAATAGAAATATATTCTTACCATGTTCGTCGTCACCGCCTACACGTTCACCGCTCGTAACACCATCTGCTTCAGCCCTAGTATTACAATACATATAAATAGTTGTTTATTTTCCATATAAAAAATATTTGGAATAAATTCAATGAATAATTTGTATATTACCGTTCACTTGTCGGCTCATCAGGACTGGTTACGGGTGTTGCTTTGGCCAATCGTGCTGCCTCAGCAGCTGCCGCTTCCTCTTTACGCTTCTCTTCCTCCTTTCGCTCTTGTTCTCGTCTCTCCAATTCTCTCAATTCAAACTGAAAAATTGAAATGCTTTCATTAAATAAATGAAATATTGCCACACGAATAAATTGTAAAAAAATTTCATATAGCTACATCGTTCAATTTTAATAAGCTATCGTTCACAATGCCCATGCAGTACTAACCTCTTTGAAGTGTACGTTGGCTTTATTATATATGGAATAAGTAATAGGAGGGGAAATGCGAATCCGTCCCAAAGTACTTTAATTAAATTCAATTCTCCATGCTCTAAATTATTATTCTATTTCAATTCAACTATTAGCTGTCATCATAAACCCTCAAACAACAATTTTTAAAATCCACTCATCTTATGAAACATTGGATTTTCATACTCGCATATTTTACTACGAGGCGATGGTGTGGTATTATCATCCTCAAAATTCGAATGACAATCCCTATCATTAATAATGGAACTTACAGAATCCATATTTGACGTGATAGAATTATTTTTACGCCAATTCGAATCCCACAAAAATGACTTTGGCCTCGTAATTTTTTTACTTCTTTGAATAAGTTGCTCCGAAAATATTGGATAATTGATCTTTGTCCCGGTGGACGTGAACTGACGTCTGTATCTACGTACAGGTGTGTAAAAACGATCAGAATTTATGACAATATCATATACAACAATATCATCAGGACGAATCCACTTCTTAGCAGTGGTCATGGGACATTTAAATGAGGTAATCGAGGGAATATAAGGAATAAATGTGAGTTTGTGTTCAAGTTCCATCACCGCCATGCCCAGTGAGAAGTCACTACCATGCACCATCTCAGGCTAAGAATAATAATCCCAAAATATGATTCCAAAACATACACAAAAATTATGATCTATCGTTATGAGTGTTAAAAGCATAATTGTTTTTGTTATACAGTGATATATTTGGAAAAATTACTGAATATTTTAAAGTAATGAGACGATTAACACAACTATGCATACACTAATAGATCTACCATGCACCATTGAAAAGTAGAATTAATAAATAAATAAATAAATAAATAAATAAATAAATATAAATACATACCGTTGTCAAGCGTTCCAAGGCACTGAATCTCTCCTCCTGAGCAGCTGCCGATTTTTCAAATGCTTCGTGTTTCTTTATCAAATTTTCAACCTCATCGATTGTGTGCTGCAAATAATATTGAATTTTTATTAATATTAAATATATTGTATGATATTTTTTTTTTATATTTCCAAAGGATATATCAATAATAAACTCACCCCAAGCTCTTGGCTCATGAGATAGGGCTCTTGGGCAATGAGCCATGCCTCAGCAACGGCAGCGTCCCGTGCAAATTGATATACTTCCAAGATAAGCTGCAAATTCTCCCAACGTTCTTGCCACCGGTGTAAAAGTGCATTTCTATGATCGGTCAATGCCGATAATTTTTCTTTTATTTGCACACTTGCATAATGATTACGCGCAAGTAAGTCCTTTCCAAGATTAATGCATGCCATTAAATTATCGCCTCGCGTATCAATTTCTGCCTTCAAACTCTGATGATTGTTCATTAATAATTCAACACCAGAGACATCACGTGGCTTCTCCGATGTATTCATTTGTCGAACAATGTCATCCATCCATATCATTAAAGTTCTCACCATATTGAAGAATCGGAATAGATCGCCAGTGTCTTCAAGTTTAGCTTTTCTACCTTCGCACAATGCCTGAAGATTATTCCACGCTGCAACAACTTCAGCCTCGCGATTTATAATTTCACTGGCTTTGTCACCGGCATAACTCGCTTGAAGTTTCCCCGATTCATCTTGTATTTGTGTCACTTGATTCTGCAACGTTGACAAGTCCTGAATGAAATTGGTGTGTTTGCGTTGTAGGGCTGACACCGATCCGGCATCTCGTCCCAATTCATCTGACATAGCATTTTGTTTCTCGAGAATTCGTCCAAGCACATCCTTGCAATCATGGAAAAATTTATGCAATTCACGACTGGCCGCCAACATTTGGGTGCGCGTTTCAATAAGTTCAAGCAAATCTTGCCAAGCTTCATTCAGTCCATCCTTCCATTCGGCAATTGTTGCCGCATCCGAATGTCCAGTTGCAATAAGTGAATCTGCAATTTCATTAACAGCTGTAACACGTTCACTGCCAATTGACTCAGTGTCCCTGGCAAATTCTTTGAATCTCTCCCACAATAATGTGACATGATCGTAATCCGTTCCAAGCTCTTGACTGCCAGCAACTAATTCTCTCTCAGCAATCCATTGTTCCAAATCGTCAACTTCACGATTCAACATAAATAATTGAAGTGCCTCGTCCAATTTTGCACGTCGTTCACCGGCCAGGTCTTTCAATCCAGCATAAAGTTTATCAACTTGCGACTGTTTCACGGCAATTTGATCTGCAAGTGGATGTTGATCGTTTATTAATTGTCTCGCAGTTTCACCAAGTTGTCGAATTGTTTCAGCATAATCTTCCACTGCATTCTCCAATGATTCATGCTTTTTCATTAAATTTTGGGCCGATATTTCGTCCTTTCCTCGATCCTCCACCATCATATATAATTCTTGTTCGCTCATCCACGACTCTGCCTCCGTCGAGTCGAAGAAATATTGCTGTGCCTTTTCATTTTGCAATAGATGATTATTTCTATCAGTAATTGCGTCTTTGAGCTCACGCCATTTCTCGTTGAGTTCAGATATTAATCGTTTGAATTCGGATGTTGCTTCGTGACCCTCATCAATCAATTTTTGTCCATTGCCGCACACAGCATTAATTCTTGGCTCGTGATTTTCAATTTCAGTTCTTAGCGATTGATTCTTCTTCTTGAGCGTATGAACATTGAAAAGTGAATTTCCATATTCGGGACTTGTGGCTTGTGGCATTTTTTCCGCAATCCATAGCTTTTCATCTTCAATATCACGACGGAATTGGAAAGCCTCTTTTTTCTTTTCAAGATGACGTTGACGATCAACCAGCGGCTCTTTAAGTTGAGCAAATCGCTGTGCAACCTTTTCTTTCTTGCATTTAATCTCCTCCATCTTTTCATCCGGTACTGTACGTTGAAGATGTTCCGCTTGTTTATCAAGTTCAGTAACTTGTCGTGCTTTAACTGCCATTTGTGTCTCAATCATTTGTTGCTTTTGCATAAGGATATTTACTGATGCCAAATCGGATCCGGTATCCGTACTCTCGATTTGCTTTTCCAATTCATTCATCCACGAATCTATATCGTCGCATGTTTGATGAATAAGAACTTCACGATTAGCGTCAAAGAGTCGTTCACCTTTGTCGTGTGTTGTCGTTTCCAATTCCTCAAACTGATCTGCCAATTCCAAAACTTTTGGCTCAATTATTTGCTGGAGTTCAGGCTTTTGTTGGACGAGTTCTTCAGCCGCGCGTTGGAGTTGATCCAAACGGTCTTTGTTACTTGCAATCTCCGCCTCAAACGCCTGATGACGTGTCCATTTACTGTGAACCGTCTTGGCGCTTCGATATGTCTCATCCTGGGCAGTGATGTGTTTTTCTTGCACCCATTCACCAAGTTCTTCACAATCCTGCAAGAACATTTGCAATTGCAATTGATCCTTCAATATTTCCATCAATTGATTTGCCTTCTCGCGATTAATATTGCGACGATCACTTATATTCTCTGCCTTCTTTCGCACTTTGTCCGATGCAAAGTGTCCTTCATCAACCAAACGCGCAGCAAATTGAGCAACTGAATTGATCTTCTCATCATTGGCATCCATTGTCGTCATGAATGCCTCATGACGCTTGATCATATTCTCTGCTTGCTCAAAACTAGTTGGTGTTTCATCCTTAGCAAGAATATGTTCTTGTTGTGACAAAAGTACCTCAGCTTGTCGCGCGTCCCGATCAAATATCTGCAGATTCAACGAATTCGACAACAATTTCTGTCGATTTGCCCACATTTGATGCAATTCTTCCCAACCCATTTTCAATGCATTCAAACGCTCTCGCAAGAACATATATTGAGTATCACCATCGCCTGCTTCACTTGTCAAACGTTCTCCATACTCCATCATCTTGGTATAATCGTCAATATAATTATCAATTTCTTCCTTGATGTTTAGATGTTGTGTGAGCAATTTTTCGGCATCGGCTAAACTTGTTGGTGTGTCTTCACTTGCAATGTCTGTTTGTGTTTTCGTCAACCATGTCTGGAAGTGATCGAGATCACGTAAGAAACGATGTAAATCACCAGCTTCTTCCAATTTAGCATCGCGCTCCTTCAACATTTGCGTTAATTGCTCCCAAATGGTATGAATCTGTGTTATTCTTTCACGAATAAGTTCTGCTTCCTCAGGATGATCGTCCTCAATTAATTGCGCCTCTTTCTCCAACGCATCCAATTTAGCCTGAATGGCAGCCAAATCACGCTCCATACCGCTGAGTCGTCGTTGAAGTGTCATAACACCAGTGAGATCCATTACCAGACTGTCTGTCTGCTGTAGAATTCTCTTTTTGTCCTCGATCCACGAGACAGTCTCACGGCATTCAATATGGAACGTTTGTACACCATGAGCTGAATTCAATGCTTCACGTTTACCTTCCGCCTTTTCACGCAACTCTGCCCACTTTTGATTGAGTTCGTTCTGTCGCAATACAATCTCTTCTGAATTTGGATGCTCAACATGAAGAAGTTGACGTGCAAGTTGATTGACAACTGCGACTCGCGACGCATTTGCGTTCATTTCTTTTTCAAAGCCATCATAACGATGTTTCATTATTTCAACATCCTCAATGTCCTTTGCAGGCACCATTGTATCCAACATACGATTCTTCTCACCGATCCATTGCTCCACACCGTCTGATTCGCTGAAGAGCTTGTACAATGATAACGCATCCAAGAGTCTCTGCTTGCGTAATTTCGCTAACTCAAGCAACTCTTTGTAACGTGAATCAATAGATGCAAATCTTTCAACGACTTCGGGTGATTTGGCGTCTTGTTCACCAAGTGAACCAATCTGTTGATGAAGCTGATCAATTGTTGTTGCATAATTCTTCAATTCATCCGTAACATCTTTATGTTTTTTCAATAATGATTGGACATTTGCTTCGTCGCGGCCAACATCTTCAGATGATACTAATCGAAGAGTATCCAACATCCAAATGTCGATGTCATCGGCGTCAGCGAATAGTTGATGATAGTCCACTGCCTCTTCCAAACGTTTACGTCTGAATGCAGATAAATCCAACAAATGATTCCACATTGAAAGAATCTCTTGAAGTCTTTCCTGAATTCTATCAGAACCAAAGTGCTGCTGTCGTACCAACTCATCGCCTACCGCAGCCACAGACATAAATTGCGGCTCATGGGATTGAATTTCATTCTCTAACGCTTTGTGTTTTGATAAAAGAAGATTTACCGTTGTCAAATCATGGCCAATATCAACAGTAGAAACAATTTGTTCTTTTTCTTTAATCCAATTCTCTTCGTCAGTCATATCCCAATAGAATTGCCAGAGCTTCCTAGAATCCTCTAATCGTGCACGACGTTCAACTGCTAAACGAACGAGCTCAGCATAAGCATCCTCGAGTTGTTGAACACGTTCGACAATAATTGTTGGATCACATGGACGATAACCCTCGCCTTGATCTAAAAATCGTTGACTCTGTTGAACAACAGCCTTAACACGCTCACCAAGAACATTAATATCAGCCTCAACAAGTGAATGTTTCTGCAATAAATCTTCGACACCCATTAAATGTTTGCCATAATCATCTGTTAACAATCTCTGTTTGAGTTCTTCCATACTATCAAGAATATAGAGCATCTCTTGGAAGTTTTGTTGAAGTTGGAGAGACAATTCCAATCTCATACGCCTTGCGCGCAGCAATTCAAGGAGATAATTCCAAAGACGCAGGACATTGACTTTACGCTCATTGATTTTAAGAATATCGTGATAATTTTCAGCCTCTAACTCCTGTGAAACTGCCATAACAGCTTGTACACGTTCTTCGTATGCAAAAATATCGGTTTCAATGGCTTCGTGTTTCTTTGCCGCAGCTTCAACGGCTGCCAAATCAGAGCCAAAGTTATCTTGCGATACGAGTCGTTGATTTTCAGACAACCATGTTTCTCTCATGCTAGCCTTTCTGTTAAATCTTGCGGCAAGCTGCTCGAGTTTCTCTTGACGTATAAGCTCTTCACGCAAAGCAAGTTCACGCTCGTGTTCAGCTTTCTCCAATCTCTCCCATGCCTTATTAATGTCCGATATCATTTTACCCTCTTTCGGTGTATATGGCTTTTGATTATTTGCTCGCATCTTCGATTGTAATGTGAATAGCAATACTTCAAGATTACCCTTTTCCACAAACTTTGGTGGTTTTTCAATTGTACGATAATTTGAAAATTGTGACAACTGTGACTGAACACCAACTAATGAATTGGCAAACCGTCGATCGCCAAGTGCTTCAATGGTGCCCTCAATCCAACGCAATAAATCACTTGTCATGCTCTCGTATTCGTGAATCATACGATCATTTTCCATTGCAATACCCACGACCTTGCCAATTCTCTTTCCATGCACTGTCTCCTGCTTCATTTTTGAGAAATAATGATAATACGTCACAACATATGTAATAATTGATTTTTCATCGGGATGATCGACAAATATATCCTCGGCATCGAGAAGTTTCGTCAATCCCAATTTGTCTTCAGCAACATTGAATGCATTATTAAGATTGTAAATGGCGTTTGATTTCGATAATTTTTCAAATTGAATTAAATCAGGACGATGTTTGTGAATAATTGCATTGAATGCCAAACCATCGCGCCATGATGTTGTGAAATTTCTAACGTTTACATTGTGATAACCAGCGGTCTTCATTTGACACCACAATAACAATGCGTCCTTGGCTGATTTAGTTTCTTGATTGTCAGTCTCTTCAATGGTGATATCTTGTATTTGGAAACGTAAAATTATTGTCCAAATGAGACCGAGAGTGAGTCGAGGATTGCCATCGACAATATCATGTGAGCCCATATTTTCTAGATGGACGCGTTGTTCGCGCAAGAATTGTAGAGCTTTGTCGACATTTTCCAAGCAATGAATTCGCATTTTTCCCTTAGTAGGACGTGGCAATCGTTCACCCGATAAAATTTCCAACAGCTTTATCAGCATTTTTCCGTCACGCAGGTCGACATACAGATCGCCAATTCGACTCGAGCAACGCACTAAATGAGAATTTACCCATTTTTGAAAAGTTTTCTTCTGTACTGATTCGCGTTCACCTAAATTAAAACAAACAATCAATTAAATACTTATCTAAAGCATCCTTCTCAACTAATTAAAAGTAATATATGAAAACAATAATGATAAATATTTCAATTTAATTCGTTTTAGTATCACCTCGGAGATCGCCAACCACTTTATCGTAGTAATTCTCCAGCGATTCACTAATAGACAATCTTCGATCCATCATTTAATTTATATATAAATAAAATATATGTAGAATTACATGCGCACTCCATAGAGTTTAATTTACGTTTGAATAGTTTTAGAAATAATTCTCAACATTCCGTAATTTTATCTAAAGGATGTGGCTTTCATTTCCCTTTTATAAATAAAAATATTTATATTGTTGAAAGTGAAGAAGAAAAGAAAAACCCACCGGCTAAAGCTTTGATTCGTGATCGTTCGAATAATCGTGAGCTTGAGTTTCCTCCATCGTATTCGTACTCGTCGACAATCTCTTGTTGAAGCGTTGGATCCCATCCCGCACGCACCACCGAGATGTCGGTCGTCATTTTTCCAATTTGACCAACAGCTCACTCTATTTCAACCCTTAATGAAGGGCGCTCCTGCAAAATCAACAAATAAACCTGATTAATTGTAATAATTAATGCAACTTTTTCAAATTACATTTTCCACACAATCACATAACACATTACATATTAAATAATAGCACCTGCGACAATACATTATTCATTATATAATCAACAACAATATATTTCCTTCGACTCAATGATTCATACAAGATATTTTTAGTCGTTTACGCATTCGTTCAACAATATGCATTCAATATTAAAAAAAATATATAATTTAGCATTTTTCTTCGGTGTAAAACAGTGCAAATGCACGGGTAGGAATATGACAATGATATATTAACTTAGGGCGTTGATAACCACCTATCTTTATCTCATATATAAAACGTATGCGCTGGAGCATTCTTTCACCAAGATACCATCATCATCATCATAGTCCGTGCGATTACGTCACTTGTATGATATCATAACTGCGAAACACACATGCGAGACTATACGGATACATAAATGTACGTTAGCAATTTAGAATGTGGTTATGTTGTTAGAGATAACATAAAAACAACTCGAGATAATTTTATGAACCTGCTCTCCTCATTATCACCGAATGGATGAAGAATTTTGTAACTACTCTTCACTGTAAATTTTATGCCTCTACAAATATAAATGATATTTCTTCATACACCTACATAAATATGGACGCTGTGTAGAATCGATTAATAGACACGACGAATTAAATTTCAATTCAAGCTCAATACCAATCTATATAATTAAATAATACGATATATCATCTGCAAATCTAGTTTGTTATCATTTATTATTTTTTTTTTTCCAGATTATACACAAAGGAATGTCAGTTCTCTCTTCATTGCTTTTTGTGGCAGTATTTAATCGTGATTTGAGACGTAGTCTTTTTTTCTTCGCTCGCTCACTATTGAATAGCCGCCAGTGTTGCTTCACACTTCATCGTTGTTTTCATTGGTTGTATGATGTTGTGACTATACCATAAACCGTCGCAGCATTCATTGCCGATCAGTGGTTATTTATAAGACTTTATGAATGTCCACACGATATTTTTTACCACTCGAGGAAAATCATTGAGAACTTTTCTCTTTTACGAAAATGGAGAGAAACCTTAGAGTGACCTCGACAACACATTTAATAAAAAAAAATTGAATCTTTCTTTCATCCATCCACCGTCCAAACAAGCTACAATCCCGATTGATACAGACACACATGTACACGTCAGTGAATTATCTTTATCAGTTTATGCTGTTTAAATTTATACGAGTGCTTTTTATAGCACCTCATATGAATGTTCTAGCGCGTGTGCAAATGTTTATAATCAATCTGGGTCACATTAATGACGTTTGCCCAGTGAAAAACAAAAAAAAAAGAAGAAAAAAAAATGTCATCCTCGTTGACTATAAAATCTCCATCGTCACCCTTCGCTCTTATTACATTCCCCGTCTCACCATACAACGCATTGAAGATCCACACCCACAGGCTCGTTATTTGTTCAACGAAAAAATAAATGAACGAATCGAGGCCATACATTCACAACCTCGATTATTTTCGCGAATTAATTTATCATCAAATAAAAAGCAAAAACAATAATCAATTAATTGATGAAATAAAAATAGTCAATGTTAATACAGTATTAATGTATTGAAATTATCATTTGGTATGAAATTGTCGGGAATTTAATCGTCACTTAACGTTGAATTTAGAGCAATTATGCAAGTGGCGTCATACTTAATGCAGTATACGGGAGAGTCCACATTGACAAAAGTATCGTGATGGTTTAGTTGCCTGTACTCCATTCACAATGAGTGCACATAACCATCATCATAAATATATATATATACCAATACTTATAAACCAGCAATGGCAAGATAACAAAGATGACAGCGATGGTGGTCAGTCGACCCACGTAGGCACGTCCGGGAGGGCGTAACGGAATGAATCACGATGTGAATGACACCGTAATCGCGGAAGGTTAAGTTTATCCAACATCTAGTTCTATTCACCGACAAATTATATATACATTTTGTATGTATATATATATATATATATATA
>CAJUYH010001036.1:53680-78821 GCA_910591685.1 Galerucella tenella
TATATATATATATATATATATACATAGACATTTCATCATTACTCTCTTCATGCCCTCCTTTCTCCCAACATTGAAATGGCTCCAAGTCAATTCTAAACATATAAATCTTTGCTCATATAATTCACGAAGTTCATTGTAAAATTCGGACAATGATAACGGTATTAAAACACACTCATCATAAAATAGAATGTGCAAATGTACCAAATAAAATATTGAATTGTTGTGGAAAAAAAAAAAAAAAATCTTTTATATAAAAAAAAAAAAAGCCTGAGGATATGGCATTCCACATATTATTCTTGTTTTATCTCGTTCAGAATGGAGATTGAATGCCGAATAATAATCAAGCATTTTTATACTCTCAGTGATATAAAAATTAACGAGTACTTGTTGATGAATAAATCCAAAATAAAATGTTCAAAGCAAAATGAGTTACGTATATATTTAAAGTTATTGTTTTTTTTCTTTTTACTTTCATATTTCTATTGTGTTCTTTGGTAATTGAACTTTTTTTTTACCATTAAAGTATGATATCAAGGTGAGAGCAGAAAGAGAGCGAGCCAGCGAATTAAGATAGAAGAGAGACTCACGCACACACCGGTGGGCTATTGATTTTTCGATGCAGTCAACGCGGCGCCGAGTACACTATCCAAGTCCACCAACTTCTACCTGCTAACTTTCACCACGTTCAAAGTTTGTTTCGCTGTCACATCATCCCTCCATGTATTTATACACACACACAACTGTGTGTATACCATATTAAAAAAAATATATATATATATATATATAAACGTCTCTCCACTTCCTTCCGTCTCTCTTTCTGAAGCGTAACGGACAACTGGTCTTGCGGTGACTTAACAGTAATATTTAAGAGACAATCACGTGAAGTAGGGAGACGCGACATAAGACAAAAGAATTGCCCTGATACTCTTCAGGGTCATTAACCGTTAAATAAATCCCTTTCTCTCTTATTTTTATACCGTGAAAGAGAACAGTCTTTCATCTGTGTCATTTGATGTCATAGCATTGCCAACGCCCTGAAATTACAATTTACAAACTCACCGATGGTCACATGGGAAAACAAAAAAAAAATTATAGAACAATAAAAGTTAATTAACAGGTATGAATAAGAAGTAGATTCATTCGTTGCACAGAATGAGTACTTGATTATAAATAATAATATAAAAAACACACACACACACATACATACACAGAAAAAAAAAATGATAAAAAAACGAAAGAACTTCTACTTCTTCAGTTAACAAGTTAGAATAAATAAAAATATAGGGGAAAAAAAAAATAGTGCAACGAAAGAATGGGTTTCTCCCTCTGCCTCACTCAAAACATTTTATACACACGAAGAGACGCATATATAGTGCTTCTTTAATATGGCACGCGACTACGTCACATCCGCATTTACATTAATCTACGCACTTGGGTGATCAACGCTGCCAATTTGTCATATTTTACTTGCAGCATAAAAAACAATGTGATGCAATCCATCGTTTATTCATTCATTCATTGAGGGATTATATGATTGAGAGGAAGTGAATCGTAATAGAGATGATTTGAAAGAATGTAGATGAAAAATATTGGAAATAAACAAGAATAGGTCGGTGTGTCAGGTGTTGCTCGCAATAAATAGCAAAGAGTTGACGAAAAAAAGTAAAACGTGATCATATATCAGTGAAAAATTATACGCGATATACGGATAAAGAACGAATAATAGATTGATAGTGAATGGAGGTTAAAGAAAAGAGTGAGTGAGAGAGAAAAAATAACGGTCAAAAAATAGGGTGTGGTTTATTTATATCTTAGCAATGTCTAATCTACAATAGGTAGGAGTATATCTACCCACTCATCAGACAATTCAGTTGTAAGCACATGGTGTGTGCGTGTTTGTGTGTGTGTGTGTGTTATGAATACTACTGAAGTGGACATTCTAATTTTAAAGCATAATCTTCATTTCCCATTCCGCGTTCATAGCATAGGAAAATATTTCACACAATCGAAAATATAGAGTAGTTACAATTTTTCTTCCTATTTCTGGTTTGTTTTTTTTTTTTTTGTCACTTAATAACAAATACGTCTCTTGTCTATTATTTAAACAAGACCAATAATCTCGTCAACACGACATAAATTGCAGCACATCGTAAAAAATTATCGTTTCATATCTATCTATAAATCAATTTTTGATAATGTGTTATCAAATGTCTCGCTGAATTTCATCATATTTATATATTGTAATACGTAATTATTTGTATATGTGTATAATAATTAAAAATAATAATTCTACACTATTGATGTGCTATATATTCTTAATAATATTCTTCTCACGTAATAACATGTGAATACTATTGAAGGATCGCGTTTCTTATACCCATATTCGATTACATTTATAATATTTATTTTATTCATTTATTTATTTATTTTTTTTCTCCCCCCCCCCCCCCCCCCTTTAGACTTTACCAACTGGTTTTGCAATATACAATTTACAGCTTGTGAAGATGCATCAACGATGACCATAGATTCAAGTAGATACCTATCTGCCATAGGCAGTCAAAAAGTCAACGACTATACTATTTGATTTGTCCATAATTTATTAATTTATTCCAAACATGGTATACTGAAACGATGAGAAGAGAAGTTGTATCACTGACGTAACAGTAAACACTTTCATAGCCGTGGGGAGACATGAATTTAATGAGTAATTTTCATTTGTCCCCGAGCTAAATTGATTAAAAAACAAATTTGAATTGCTGATAATCATCAGAATATTTCATCGAAATGAAAAAAAATTAAAAAAATAAAAAATATCATATGTATAAATATAGAAGAAAATAAAAAATAAAACAAAATAAAATTGAATGCGGCCATTGAGATTGTGAAATGGCTGATTAATATTCCAGTAAATTTACTGCAAATGAATATATATATATATATTTATTTTTGTATTAGTGTATATATTGTTACGCCCAGACGCGTCAAGAAAAAAACGTCCAATGGTCACGAAACCTACACATACATATATATACACAACACACGCAGACAACAATCGATTCTCTCTGTAATAATTGTTAATACAGTGACTTAGCACAGCAATTTGGTTTTTTTTTTTCCTCTCTCTAAACACATTCAAACTTCGTGTCATGGACAATTATAACCAGCAACAATCAACACATTGCGAGACACAATTTGTTCTAAATATCAAGTTCAACTAAATTGGGCTTGATATTCGTGGAAGTCTATTAGTACTTAAATGCATATATAACTTTATTTTACTGATGATTATTAATATCGACATACCCAATATCACTTGTAATAATGTCAATAGTTCAAACTGACACTGATTGTACGTTATTAAATGTTTAAATGTAGACAATAGAATTGGCATTTGTATTTATTATGTGAATGAAATTCAAATAATGTGGCAGAATAACTCGGATAATCATGACAATAGAGGCTGTGTGTGCGTGTGTGTATCCAATGCGGGGGATAAGGATGAATTAGGTCACCGGTACACAGGTTGTATTCTTCGGTTTTATCCATGAGATCACTCTACAATCTTGTATATACACAATTTTGTAGATAAATAATATGAGAGAACAGGTCCAATTGTTACATATAAATCTCATGTCCTCTCTGTCTATATCTCAAATCGTTGATATAATTGCAAAAATAATACTATTTATTTTTGTATTTAACAATGTGAAAATCCATAATGATTCACTTTCATCTTTGATATTGAGATAATTTTTATTTGTTTTATAGCCTCAAACAGCAATTAATAAATTAATTTACAATTGATACATTGTATAAAAATATCACAGTGATAAATCTGAAAATAAACTTTAAACAATGGAAAATTATTTAAATTGAATGAATTTCATATGGAAAATAATAGTATATATTGAATAATAAAATGAAAAGAAGTTGTGCATCGAGTAAAGACGAATAGAGGTGTATCGCCATTTTTATATAGAAACCGTATTCGGCATCCAACCACAACTCAGTCGCACAAATTATCTTGCCATTAATATCATTAAAATTGAAATAGAAATATATGAGTTACTCACTATAAAGAACACCCCAAAAAATCCGTTCTACCACTTCACTTGTGCATATAAAACGTTCACGTGAAATTAATCCACGATAAAAAAAACCACCGTAATATCCTCACACACACTTGGCTTTCGTACCGCTCTGCCACTCGCACTCAACCGGCGTACAACTGAGCGTAATAATACGGCGTCCTAATACGCCAACAGAAAGTAGACCTATTGCTGTATATATAAATTTATAGGCGCGCGATTCTTCTGCGCATCATCTCCTCTCTCTCCAAATCGCCGCCATTGAAAAACTGAAATTGGAATGATGCTTAATATCTACTTCTATATACGTATATAATACTATTACACTGAATACTAGTGGAAGAAGATAATTAAATTCATCAAGAGATAATATTTGTTTAAAGCTTCCCTTTTATTTTCGTACAATTGCAGTATAATTGTACGAGTAATTCCATTTTTTTTCCTCTTTTTTCAGGTTAACTTGTATGAATCGTTCAACATATATGAAAATACCATACCAGCGTATATATAGGATGGTTAAGGCCATTTATGAGCGTATCTTAATGTATATTTCGAATGATTGGTGTGATAAAGAGTTCATAGATGTGAATAAAATGTTGATTATGAAATTGGAGAGTGCTTTGAAAACGATGCGATGTGATATCTGTAAAGCTCTAACTCGGATTAATTAATTAATAAATGTAAGTATGTGCGTGTGTACGTTTGAATACGGTTCCTTGTCACATTTCTCTCTTCTGCATTTTCATGTGTACATAACATAATATACAAACGACGCGTAGGGATACAAGCTCAACTATGACATCATCCAGCCCCGTTTATATATGTATTCTGAACCGGGCACGCCCCGTCCTCTGGCATAGTTAATCCTACAAGTTTTTCATTGGACGACAAATTTTACATATCGTCATTTGAAAAATTTAAACGAATATTATGTATAATGTTTTGACAATGAGAAATAAATATATAGATGAGTATATTGTTATTGATAATTGTATTGTCATTTACTTTTGTGTGATATCAATTATTTTAAGTCACTTTAATAAAATGGAAATCATGAATTTTCACTATATTCACGACATCAACGGACTATTTGCAGTAAAATTCGGAAATAAACCCGGAAGAATAATTCAGAATTACTACTGACCTTACTTACATTCCGCGAATTTATATTTTTATCTCATTGCAATTTATACATATTATAAAAATACATGATTTTGTTTTACAATTTGTATTTATAGTAGAATTATAAAAGTCACGCAATACATTGTCGACTATTGTATTTGTAATTAATAATTACTTCATATATTTATATATTTTAAATTAACAATAATCTTTGTAATAATTCATTACTGGTGTTCTTTTCTTTCCATTTTACGCTCCTGACACGAATAGTGAACAATTTCACCATTTGGATATCTGGCAAATGCACTAATAACAATAAAACAAACAATCAGTTACTTGATACTATTGATGATTGATTAATCAAAAGACAATGTAGATATTTGGAAATTATTACCTTTGGTTGCCAAATCTTTTTTTACACACTGGACAAATATTGAATTCTGTCATTAAAACACTCTGGGACTCGTAATGCATTCGTTGCTCCTGCACCTGTAGATGTTCAGCTTGCAATAAACCTTTTAAAACTTCAGTTCGTCTCCGTTCATTCAATTGATTGTGCAGACTGGCTTCAAGAAAGTGTCGTATTCTACCAATTGGTACATTATCTGGTAACACTTCCAAAACTTTGATTGAAGCTATTTTCGATGCATACTGTTCAAGAAGTTCCAATGCTGTTTCCAAATCTGGTTGTGGAGTTCGCTGTATTTCCGCATTACCTAAAACCAGTGAATAAAATTGCTATAATAATTCATTCAAGTAAAATATTTATTTCATTGTTAAGATATTTTTTTTTACCAGCCATTAAAATAGGCTCGGGCTTGAGAAGTTGTTGAATAAGTATGACATAAATTTCGTTCGCGCCGTCCTGACACTTTCCACCTTCAATGTCTCTCTCACCTTTAAAAACATTTAATGGTATGAATAAATGCCACAAATTATACAGAAATTTTACCTTTTAGTTGCGATACTCACCCTCATACTTCGCGTAAACTGTGTCACAGTATTTAATTGCCCTCGGAATGTTATTGAGGAGATTTACATAAATTGATATAGCTTGGTGATGTCGACCCAAACGCCCAAGAATTATGGCACGTTCTTCATACAAACAGTCTGAGGGGAATTGTACGAGAACCGTTTCCGGAGTGTATTGCACAGTTTTTTCGAGAAATTGCTGCAATTTTTGTCGAATGTGTTCGCCATTTTGTTTCTCAGCTGGAGTTGCAGTCGAGCTCATTGCCGCTAAACATTTTTCTTTGTACTGATGCACCAGCACATTGTGAAACAGAGGATTTTCATCTTCCCAAACGCGTACAACATATTCTAAATACATTATCACTAAGTCTTTATGGCAACGAAGAAGATAGTCTAACACTTTTGGTCTTGGCAATTGTTCTACTTCCTGAATAAATAAAAAACAAAAAAATTATATACATACAAATGTTTAATAAACGTTACAGCGATAAATTCCAATAAATATAATGTTTGTACTTGAATGTCTTCCATAAATATCCTCAGTCCCTGCTCAGGATCTTGTTCTAAAACCCATCCGGAAAATTTTAATAACAAATCCATATGATCTTTTCCCAAATGTTGGAGATATTGAATTGTTCTCTCGGTTCCACGTAAACTCGAGTCAGCCTGTTTCGATTGTTTTTCCAATAATTCAAGTGCTTTTTTATGTTGACCTTTAGTTTGATATAATATTATTAACTCCGGATACTTCTGATGCATTAAAAGGGTTTTTTCAGCTTCTGCCAGATGACAATGATTTAATCGGAGAAGTGGCGCTACCAGTGCATCGTTTGTCTGTAAATTTCTTCATTGTAAATGCATTGATAAATCATAAAAAAAATTTAATAGCAAATAGAAAACAGTATTCTCCATTATTACCTCTAGATAACATTTTAGTAATGTCGTATCAATAATTTTCAATAATTGTTCTGTAGCAACGGCTGTCATAGTTTTCTTATCTCGATCTTTGTTACTGTTATTTTTTTCATCTTTCTCTTTTGATTCAGTACTTCCCATCAGATTGTGACGAACTTCTGTTAAATATCCAATCAAAGCAAGCAATCCATTCTCAAGATCACGATCCTGAAGTTTTGGTAAACCTGGTACAGATTCATTGATATCGTCGCCGTTGCCCGATTGCGAAATTAAATGTGGAAATAATCGAATTACTTCATACGGATCAGTTCCCAATTCTTGAAATTGCTTCATTGCCACTTGAAATTTTTTATTGCAAAATAAATGATGCGCATACAATGTTTGAATTTTATATGTTCTCTTGGCTTTTTCATCATCTGTTGCTTTAGACAAATTCGTAAGTTTTAATGCAAGTTGAAATTGATTGTTCTCGAGTAATTTTCTTATTTGCTGCTCGACATCAACTGAACTCACACACCAAACTTGACTGATTGACGCGACATAAAGTCTTCCCTGTTTGCATCTACACAAAAGTCGTGCTTTATTAAATTCCGATAATGTGTGAATTTGCAATGAACCTTCTAGCGTATATATTTCAAGAGTATCGTGCACTATACCCAATAAATACGGGTCGTCCCATGCTATTGCAATTGGTGAATCTGTCCACTTAACAGGATTATGTTGTACCAAATCACCAGACGTATTCATTATAATTGATTGTGAATCTTTCCCCAAAGCAAATGAACTATCAGAGAATTTTGTAATACTGGGCTTGGGTGGTTTTCCAGTTGGAAACAATTCTTGTGTTTTACCATCAAGATTTATTAGAGTGTATGACAGTCCATGGAATCCCACCACTAATGTTTCACCACACCATGCCAATTCTCGTGGAACATCGGGCAATGGCAATTCATTTCTTGATTTATCGCCAAGATCTTCAAACTGATTATTCTTCCCTTTCCAATAATACAATTGTAATTTTCTTTTTACAGCAACGCACAATCTTACAATAGCCGTAACGTCACCATTATTTTTTTCGTCTGTTAAACTCTCAGCATGCTGAATATCCAACGCAAATAGTGTTGCACCTTTTGTCTTGGGCAATTGACTTATTTGTGGTATATTAGGAGCATTCAAATTATGCACACAAATAATATGATCTGAACAAAAAATATATCAATAATAATTATTCATATTTGTAATTAATATTGTAGATTTCAGAATAATTACCTGTTAAAATAATAAGTAAATTATATTCTGGTACCACGTCAAGTTGGACCAATCGGTTTTTGCTAAAATTTTTCGTATACCTTAGCAACTCCAATTTTCCATATTCATTTGATTTTGGGGGAACATTATAAAATAATAAATGACCTTCCCTTGTTCCAATTAATAAATTATCATCTGTAATAATAATTCATAAAAATATATATGTACTATTAATTAACAATACGTATAAGCTTGAAAGTCTAATGACGGTTATAAACGATTTACCATAAGCTGCCATAGACTCAATTTGCACTGTCAGTTTTAAAATAAGACTTGATTCGTATGCTTCGTGCATCTTGATACCCTTTAATGAACTCGATGTTCACCTTGTTATTTATTAATTTGTGACAGGCTACACTGAATAATACTGTCGACTTTTGACAGAAAATAATCTTGAATTACGCCTCACGATTAATTTGTCGAGTGATGGAGCAAAGCTACAGTGGCGCCGCCACTATTATTATCTGTGTATACAATTTGATAACGAAATTTTCGAATGTCATTGGAACTTTTGAATAAGTTCCAATGACATCATATACGATTGACAATTTATTATATGCATTTCACTAGTTCAAACTCAGAGCAATTAATAAAAACCATAATACAAATGAATCATCGCTCTCGTAATATTATTATAAAATAAAAATGTCTGCCAATACAGAATACTGCGACAATTATGTGGATTATTGATGGACCTCAATATATGTATTAATATGTGAAGAAAACAAAACATTTAACGTATCATTGTAACGTCTTGGTGATCCAGATGCTTCGGTCTCTCAACTGAATTCTTACTATAGCATTCTTCGATACTATACTGTATCTCGGCTATAAATTCCAAGTAGAGGATTATAACCAAATGTTGCTCTCCAATTATTTACTATTGGGATTAGAATTGAAAGCGCATTTATTTCTTGCGCTAATTTTTCTGCCGAACATCAACCTGTTGGTATAGTAGAGAATCTTATAATCATCTCATGATTATTATCCATCTCGGTTAAAGTTACACCCGCTGCCAAAACTATCAATATAACAATTATTCTGTCGTAACCTCCAATATTTTATTTCAAACGTTTTTATATTAGTAAATATAACGATGTCGGATGGAATACTGCATGAAATTTTACTGTAAATTGAAGTAATAGTTCATTTAACCTATTATACGTTGTGATTTATCAGTATATAAATAATTAGGTAATAATAAATTGTCATCAAATAATTGAGATACTTGAAAGTTAAAATACAAACAATGAAGGACGCAACAAATAATTCATCGATAATAACTGAAAATGATATTGTTCATGGCAATGGCGAGGTAATGGGGCAATAATAATATTTCTATCGAATTTATTGTATATGTTGTATAAGTTACTATGACACTTATATTACGAAATAAATTTTCCCATATGTATTTGTAAGGCATCACCTACAAAGTCAACGACATCAAAGGACAAATTGAAGGGATGGTTAAATCGATATTTAAGAATAAAAATGACAGATGGTCGTGTATTGATCGGAGCATTTTTATGCACTGACAGAGATGCCAATGTGATTCTTGGCTCTTGTGAAGAATATTCATCGGAAGAGCATTCAGAGGCAAGAGGTTTGGGTTTGGTAATGGTACCTGGTCGACATATTATCTCTATTCACTTGGACGATTGGTTTGGTGATGAGGCATTGTCAAAAAGAAAACGATGTACTTCTAACAGTGAATAAATAGTAGCATACGTTTAATCGAACATTGTTTAGTTTAAAAAAATTACAATAATACATCTGTATGGTCATTAATTTTTTCTTTTCTCTCATAATATTATTTATCAGAACTGAAATAGAACATATGATATTAAATAAATTGAAATTCACTGAGTTTAATTATATAACTAATCTTTACCTGTCTTTCACACATCGTTCCTCTAAATCAAAGTATTCCTTTTTCAATTTTTTATTGTTTAATATTTCTCGGTCTCTCTGTTTAATTGCATCGTCCATTCGAGCACATAAAGTCATTGCTAAATTATCCATTCCAGCTGAATGAGTAGCATTTGTCACAGCCTCCGCCATTTTTTCAACATAATCCATATGACCAATCAGTTGCTATTAAATAAAAATAAGATATAATATTTGTAATGTCATGAAAAATTACAACGAATAATATATCAAATATATCTCCTTACTGTTAAAACTCTTTCTTTGCTATGCATTTCACATCTTACAGCAATTATCATGTCCTGATGTTCATCACTGGCTTCGAATACCAGTGTGTCTTCCATAAGACTCATTAATTGTGATAATAACGCTCTGTAATATCAATCATCTAGTTAGAATAATATTAAATAATCTCTACTAGATAATGATATAAATTACTGCACCTGTATTCTTTGCTTGTACTTTCAATGGCTGAATATACAACTGTAAGTGCTTGTGATGCACTATTAACAGCATCTACTACTGAATTTTTAATTAAATAATCATAAGACAAGTTTTGAAAATGTGGAAGCTCCAATTTAACCAGTTTCTCATCTTCTTTTCCCAATTTATTCTCATCACAGCGCGCAAACAACATTCCAACTCCATACTAAAATACATACACATTATAAACAATTAAATAAATATGCTGCAATCAAGTAATATTCTACAAATATATATTATTTCACCGCAGCAGGAATTGCTTGTTTCAATAATGACCGCAATGCCTGACGAAATGCCATTTTTATACAAGACGAAATCATGATATACATCTGTGTATTTTCACATAACCATGTTTTCATCTTTGAAACTTAGCACGAGCCGGAAACCATAGTGGATTGTGATCATGTATGCCATCAAAACGCTACTGCTTCGCATAACATTAGTTTTCAATACAACCACTGCAAAATAACACTACTTGAATATCACTACTTTTGATTAAAAATTCTACTACGACATGACACTGCAATAGCAGAAATTTGTTGGCCTGGCGTCGACGCCATTACATTTCGACGGACGGTAAGGTAGAAAAATGTTGATTTTAGAACAATTCGTCTCAAATCACTGCAAGACTGTTCTACAGCGTTCATTTACCATCTATATTAGCAGTCACATCCTGACTCTCCAATTCCACATAAATATAAATTTAATATTATAATAACAATCCAATAGCATTGGTTTCATATATATAAGTATGTATTAAATAACATTTTGTGCAATTCATCAGTTTATTTGAAAGAAATTGTCGAAATAATTAATATTTCTTTTCTACCATTTTCAATTCAGGTCCAATAATAATCCCCAAGGATGCAGTGTTTTTTATACCCAGCTTCTGATTTTGCATATTATGATTGAATCTCATATTGATTAACTATTCAAATTATCAAACGCCCAAATTAATTATGACTTACATAATAAATTATCTCCTACATTTACATGTACGTGGGCTTTTTTATTGCAATTTTATACTTACCGCCAACGGATTGTGGCGAAAATACACATACCGCACCAACTCTACATTATATTTTCCTGATATTATCAGGAGAACATAAGTCCAGATAGAGCTAAGATGTTGAATCAAACAATAATTGAACAAAGTTATACTATTGATTTTATGAAAATAAAAAAAGGTAAAACTTTCTGAAACTTTTTATATACACCACAAACTCTGTTTCGTGATGTTGATCTGATGCATTCGAAAAATTTTCATCAGGAAAAGTAAATGGCAAAGAGTTCAATCACTGACCTCATTATATCTTATGTTCACTTGATACTACTTGATTTCAAGTGCTGAAATGAACCTAACAAATGGGATTGGAGCAAAACAGAATGTGGGGCTTAAATTGAACGATGACCATGTACCATCGACCTCATTGACTTCACCAGGATATACTGTACGTATAAATTTTATATTTACGTATAAACAAAAAAATAAAACAGTTATATTTTGATTATTTCAAAATTATTTGAACATTTTAAATGGAATTGAATATAAAAAATGAATTAAATAATTATGTTTATAGATCTGTTTTATAGGAAGTCTGCAGGAAATGTGTGAATACGTCCGTGAAATCTAAAGATTATGTGAGATGAATGGTACGGTCATTATATTAATTTCATAATATAATACACATGCATATTTTTGCATTTATACTAGAAAGATACCGCAAGTACGTTTCATTTGTTCGATGAATTTAAAGTAAAAATACAAAAGTATATCCAGGTAACACCTGTTCTCTCATCATACTCTCCTTATATCGTTTGAGATTCTCGCTTCCCAAATCCACTCATTCAATAAGTGAACAATATACATTTTGAGTACGTATTTACAGATAAGATCGTATTATATATTCATTCCAATTGGCACGACAAAAACTTGCACGAACGTTAAATCATCAAAATTAATTACACAAAACTTCAATTTCAAAATTTCCAACATATGTCTATAATATACCACATAATTATCACATGAGGAAACCTAAACATATATTTTATGGATAAATATAATCTTCCAAGCACATTATATATGCTATACTTAGTGCAAGTGGCAAATATTAATTATATCGTTAACAGCAAATCAGGAATGCGGAGAACAGTCAGAAGTGGAGATAATTTTAGGTGTAATGTTAATATTTGTTTAATGATATTACATTGTTATCATGTATGAATTTCATTCTTGCAAATAGTAAATGTTTGTGATAACGTCGATCTATGTAAGAAGATACTCATGAGCCATTGTCAATTATCTATTACTTTTCAATAATAATAATAATAATAGTTATGACAATAATTACAATAAAATAATATACGAATGTTCAGATTGAATTATAGGTTAAGAATTGCGACAAAAAATACCGAGCCATTATTTTTATGATTATCATGTTTTTTTCTTAAATAATAAATAATAAAATTGTTGAATACGATATTTAAACAACAGGAAGTCAATGTTTAAATTGTTTATCAATATTAAAACGTGATTTTTCGTTGATGTATGATGAAATTTTGTTGAGCCAAATGTTAAGCACTATTGTTCTTTTAGATAACCAATGACAAATCCCATTGTACTGTTTATAATTGATGATTGTGTCGGTTAAATGCGTGTGAGAATGTTAATTTTTATAAATTCATCTGATATAAGAGACATGCAATATCTGCACCCGGAAATAATGAAATGTTTTAACTGTGTGCACACCGCTGATACAATCTTGAGATAAAGATAACCCTGACATGAAATTGAAATAAATTTCCGTACGTGTCGCATTCAAAAATAAAACAAAATCCATCATTTGCACGTTCGAATCTCCTGCATTTAATGCAATCAATCATGACAATATTGTGAATAATATTTTCCGTTTGAATTTTATTCTCTCACTGGAAAAAAATATTGCAAATAGTTACCAATTATTACAAAGTTCAGTGGAAATCTATTTTCATTGTTATTAACTGTATGAAAATTTCTCATTTCCTGTTGATTAAATTGAAATGAATGTCCGAATGAGAAAGAGAAATGCTACTTATTGTATAAAGCATTTATATCAACTGCGGAGTGATAATAAAAACAATTGTCTCAACATAGATAGGAATTTTCATTGTTGAGCATGTTTCAATGTTAGCCCGCTGTGTCCTCCACCATATATATAGAGAGGATTTTATAGCCATCAAGTCATTACGAACACTGAGATCTTCACATATTCTTACTTATTGTAAAAGTACAGGATGAATACCAACGTAATCTTCGTATTTACTGTCGCCATTGCTATTCTTCTCGCCATGTCATCTTCAGGAATAGCTGAGGTAATTATATATTTATTAATGTATCCAACGAGAAATTAATACTGAAAATTACTTTAATAACATTTAATATACAATTAGCATTGTTCGGTATCTACGTATTATTTTTCGTCAACGTTCCATCCTATTCCCTCATCATAATTCATTGTTTTTATTTTCTATATACTTTCCAATTCCCACAGTAAAAAAAAAACTTACGTATAATCCGAAACATTTATATTCCATTGTTACTAATTATATTTTCCATGTTTATATTGCAGGCATCTCCAGTCATGTTGCACGCAGGAAAGTCCGGTCTGAAAGTTTTCAGATTTATAATCGGAGGTAGTGGCAGGAAGTAGTAATACACTGAAATCAATGTTTGGCATAATACCCGAAGACGAAACTTTTGCATGAAAAAAATTGTTTATACATATATAAATTATATCAAAGAATATTATACATGTAATTCAATTTACATTGATTCGCAAATATTGATTTATTAATATTATTCATTATTATATAATTAGTAATTAGATTCTAATATATTGCAATGACTTTTACGAAGCTGGAATTGAAGTTCATTCTAATTGTGGGTAACATTAATTTTTTATATACTTCAGACCTTTATTGTCTCACGTATTTTTCGAAAGATAGTGAATGACGAACAATAGCAATGTAATTAAAATTTCAAAATAAAATATTTCAATCAATAAATTAAATATCTCTGTGAAAAAATTAATTATTCATATTTAAATACGACTACGTAATTTTATTAAATTTGTATAGTTTTTGAAATATGTGCAAATTACGTAATCGCATCGATGTTGTGTTAGGTGTAAAATATCACGACGGCTAATTTCACAAGCGCGAACTTGGTGCAAGTTGGATGTTACATAGAATTGGACTCTCAACGTCTTGACCCCTCCATTTGTGTCGAGCCCATTTGAATTAAAGTATATACTCCAATTGCTTCCGTTGATTCTGGAGCACGTCCATTACTCCAGAATAATCTTCTTAAATGCAATAGCTGCAAAAATATATTGTCAAATGAGTGAAATTAATATCAATAGGACGGAATATACAGTTAGCATTCATACTAATGAATTTTAAATGTCAAATACCATTTCAACATTTGCGTTGCAATCCAAATTTCATTGAGGAAAGTTTGGTCCCCTTCTCCCCATATTCTTTTAGACATGGTGTAATGTAGCGGCATTAATATATAAAGTGGCCCTCCACTGTCACAACTACAGTATGTGGACAGATAAGTTCAGTAATACTTCTTGATGAATATATTGACAAACTAGAAATATATTTCACTTTACCTCATTTCAACGTAAAGACACGATGAATAAGAACGGAATATTCGTAATATTCATTATGACTATTGTTTTGTTTCTAATGTTCTGTTCAGAACCAATTGAGGTAAAGATAAAAACGATTTGATACGCAATTGTGATAATAATATTTATAATTATAGCATAGCTCTAATCAATAAACAAAAATATATTATTTAAGTATAGTTGTGTTATTTGATAATGGATTTATTATATTGTAGGGACGCCCGCAATCTAGACGTAGATCCAAAATCCTTCGTAAATTTTTTACATTGAGAATAATGGGAAAATAATATATATCTACAGTGTGCTCAATTCATAGAATATGTAGAAAAAAAATTTGGATCGATGAATTGTTAGTAATACGCATTATAATACTGTTCTGTTCTATATATTGATTTATTCAAAGGATTGTCAGAGTACAAGTAAGAGACAGTGCATAATTGTAAATTATTATCAATTTTCCGGATATTATTTTTCACATGAAGAGATACACTTTTTTTTTTATTTTTCATCATGTAATGATAAAAAAGCATAAATAAGGTTTCGTCCGATTATTTTTCCTTCTCAACATCACGGCGTTAATATGTAAAATTATTAATAAATTACAATACAGATGGATTACAGTGATATAAAATGACTTAGTATAAGCAAGAAATCAACCAAAAAAAAAAAAACAAAAAAAATATGTATTGCTAAATAAATTAATCGCACATTGACAATGACGTATTAAAAGCTACATTCATAATGATTTTTCTTACACTTAAAAAATTAAGGTTGATGAGGGGACATAAAATGTATATGCACCGTGGCTACGATATGCTAATTCAATAGATTTAATAATAGCTATAACTGTGAAATCATTGTCATTGGTTAATTATACGTATATGCTACATTATCACATGGTTGTGAAGAAATAAATAAAAAAATTTCTTAAGTAATGCGATAATATAAGTATGCAGTGATAAGAGATGTGTGTGGCAGCCCACGGATTTCGATCGAGGAATGTGATATATTTTAAAAATATTTTTATATATCGTAGTCAATAGTGCAAAAATTATGTTTCATTGTGAAAACTAAAATATTCTCTAACAACCGTTGGAACGAAGTTTGAGGTTATAACTTTTGTCAGTCAATCATCATCTGAGAATTGATTGGGTATGGCAACTATTTATTTTTTTTTGTTTATGAACGGGTGAGATTAGAAAAATACTGTACGAGTGTTGATCAGTCTCATTGCATTCTTTGAGTTGTCAAAAGATTTAAAATGCAATATTTATCTCTGCTGTATATTCGCTATTTTAATTATGAACTGTATATAAAGAGTAAAAAAAATATCGTAAAAAATGAGTTTTTTATATGTGATTTTTTGGTAAAAAAATTTCGTCATCTTAAAAAAGTGAGTATTAATTATCGCAACACACACACACATGCACCCACACGCGCCAAACAGTGTGGAATGTTCGCATTATTTAAAAGTCATATTAATGGACTATTATTCAATTTTGAAAAATGTTGCATTTTTGGAGGATTTCAACCACAGTATCTCGATCGTTCTCCTATTCCCACAATATATTATAAACATTTATACAAATAAGATAATATATATACGTACTCTCTCTCTTTACTTGTCGTATTCTCTCCGCCATTTCAATCTTTTTTTTTCTCTTCTTTTTAATTAATTATCATCGCTCGTGTCCGTGCATTACCGATACTAATCTGCCATTTAGAGATCGGATTAATTATTTAGCGTGCAGCCTGCGTGACAATTTCATCGCGAAACACAATTCAAAATGTTATATATATTCAATTTATATATATATATATATATATATATATAAATTACTCTTCATTTTAATCCAATCTCGCAAATTTAGGAACAATATTTTTCTTCATCCAAAAATCACAATTGGCATGATCACGTTCTGGCAATATATCCTGATCAACGACAATAATACGGCGGTTTGCTGGTTTATTGGCTGCTTCAATAACTCGATCATGCCATACAAATTGATTGAACAATTGCTGTATCGCTGATACGTGACGTTTCTCATCAGGTGTTTTTGCTGTGTATGATCCAAGAATTGCCGCCACGTCACTGTCAGCAGTTGCAAGTTGGCCGCGTGTTTGAGTTGAAAGATAAAATGGTATATCACGTTCCGATGTGGTCAATGATGACGTGAAGTTGAATAATGGACAAACGACACGAATGTCAGAGATCATTGACACAAGACCCTTTATCGTAGCATTGTAACGTCTGCAAAAAAAATGTAATACTATTATAATCTTCCAAACTTGAGAATTATTATTTTACAAAAAATGTTACACCTGAATGTTATTTGATAAAAATATGGAATTAAGGAGAAATCTACCCATTTAATAAATAAAATATAAGAAATAATATCTCTCTGTTAAGTTATCGAAAACTTCGAGAATTTTTATAACTCACAACCTGATAATAATAAATATTAAACAAAAATACATACCGTAATGCTTCATCAGCATCACCATTGATTCCAAACAATGATTCTTTGACAATTTTTTCAATTTGTGCCGAACTAATGGTAACATTTGGATCTCTAAATCGTTGCGGTGTCGCAGCATGTGCCGTTGTACCCATCATTACTTTCACCGGTGGTCCATCGCGTTGAAGCACTTGATAAACATCTTCTTGAATAATAGCACCATCTACAACCAGCCATTCGTGTCTACGGTCCAACAATGCGGCTTCACGTGTCTCCGGCAAACTTGCATCGCCGCTATACCAATTATTTGGCACAGCATCCATCACATCACTCGCCCGTTTACTTCTCAAACATGACGCATCACGACATTGCATTGCATGTAAAAATGGCTCGGCCAATCGCTCAGCGGCGGCTAGATCGCGTGTGGGAAACACAATGCTACTGCTTGATATCCAAGCGCGAGCAAATAAATTCTTGCCTTTATCAATTATTTCGCGTGATGACAATAAAGCAGTGACCAATGTTCCACCTGCCCGATGTCCCCAAATTGTTACAGCATCAGAATCACCACCAAAATGTTGAATATTCAATTTTACCCATTTCAATACTGCAATTATATCGAATAATCCATAGTTGCCCGATGTTGGCAAATATGTTGTTCTTGACAATGGATCAGCAGCAAGAAAACCAAAAATACCCAAACGAAAGTTTGGCCGTACAAATACCATATCACGTACACGTGCAAGTTTAGCTGAGGGTTGCATAACACCTGGTGAGCCACCAGACAATGTATCAGCCCCAATCATTACCACAACTGGTAATGGTGAATGATAACGCACTTGAGGTGTAAATACATCGAGATAAAGACAATCCTCATCGCCACTTATTGCACCAGATGTTTCACGTTGTACACATGTTTCTGATGAATTGTGCGCCAGATATGTACCATTCCAACAGTGCTCTATTCGATGCAGTGACTCAGTTGATTTCCATCGTAAATTATTTGTGGGTGGTAATGCATATGGTATTCCACGAAATGCAAAACCACCGTCTTCAAGTACTCCCTGTACTGGTCCACATGAGGTTGTTGCCTCCATGTATTTGCCATCTTTAAGCGGTTGAACTAAAATTCGTCGTGGCGCCGCGCATGCCACACTAATTATTATGATAATAATAAGAAGAATGGCGACGATGGCAGCTGAGTAGAAAAAACAAAGAAAAAAAAATAGTTATTTATTAATCAAAATAGTAATTACGTAGGTTTAAGTAGTTAATTCATGAGAGGCGGTTGTGAATGACGCGACGAAAGAAAGTAAATAATTAAAATTAATTTACCAGTGACAAATCGATTTCGTCGCGCAACAGATATCCACACGGCTAATGGATGACTTTTGGGTGGAGCTTGACCATCTGTTCCATCACCACCATCCAATCTCACAGTTTCCATTCCATCATCACCAACACCATCGCCTTTTTCACCTGCGCCATCATCCAATGTTTCAACGCTCGCCAGTCCAGCAGTTGCACCAAGCTCAGCATCATTTTCCTTCAAGAAAAAATATATACATATACATCCATTTTAATCTAACAAAACAAATTAGCATTCAATATTTCTTCTCAACTATGACTATACAATAGAGAGTTAAAAAACCACAGGCTTCCGGCGCGTCGTATGCCATACCGATCAATAAACCCCAACGCTGTTCTCAACTTAACCCGAGAATAATATACGGATACACAATAGGGTGAGAAGTGTACCGTGTGATGAATAAATTTATATTACCTTATTTTTTTTACGTGGAAATACTGAGACCAGAGGCAATCGAATAGCATCCAAAATTCCTTTACGTCCCTCTTTTTCTTTCGCGTCTTTTGCCGGTGTTGTCGGTTTCTCCGTTGCATTCTCCTCCTTTGCAGTTAATGCTCCTGTCTCTGAATCACCCCCAGCAACGCCATCCGGTTTTGTTCCATCCTCCTGAAATGGAACGAAAAAAAAAAAAACAAAAACAAAATTATTATGAATACAAAATTAATAATTTATAATTAAAATGTATTTCGTTTTTATTTCATAAAGGGATTATTATCCTTCAATGAGTTATTATCATTCCGGAAACGAATGCGACGCATTGTATAAAAGGAACACATCACCTCATTTTCCGCTCTGATGAGCTTTTACAATTCCTTCTGTCCCCAATATATATATATATATATCAACAAAATGAAACCCAACAATTTTTCGACTCTTGCTGCCCCCCCAACTACAATTTTTCCATTTATTCTCGTTGGAACACCATGGACTATGTCTAAATCCATGGTGTTCAGTGGCATTTAATCCAGGTTCTATATACTTACCCGCTATATATACACACATATATATAAATGTACGCCCCTCTTTATACTTCTAAATAATGGGCATTATGACACTAGAGGAAATAAAAGAGTCGACACGTGACATCTGGCGAACATGAACACCAAAAATCCCACTCAATAACTTTCACACGATAAACCCAAAAATCCCCTAAACTACCTCCCTTTATTCATTTTTTTTTTTTTCGCGTCCATTACATCGATCAAATAAACTGGCAGAATTATGATCGATGAAACAACAAATACAACAAAAATAGATATATAAAAATTGTAGTACAGAAATATATTTCCGGAAAAAAATTAACGTTCCACATTTTGCCGCTCATCATATATCAATTTACAGTAATTTTATATGTATATATATATAAAATAAAAGAAGTCCTTCCGGTTTTTATTCGAGTCACATAATCGTCTCTGCTTTCACGGTTACACTACACATACATATATATATATATACAAAATAGTATGCATTATCTCTGGCAGTCCCTTTCCCTCCTTCTCGTCTTTATCGTACTCTATATATGAAGCAACCTGATACTTTATATTACACACATATGTATATTATATTATATAGAATATAGTATACAAAAGGCAAATGACTATAGCAATGATATTGAGTGGCTTCTCATTCATCATTATTGCACCGCTATATATTTATATAAACACACATACATAGACACGACTTAATTTTTTTTAAACGGAATTCAAAAGGAATTCGTTCATATAGTGCTAACATATAACGCTAATAATCACCACTTTCTTCGCCAATTAACCGACTAATAAGACCAGATCAAGATCAATTAAGCGAAACAGAGTAAAGACGCGCGTGAGCGATTGCAAGAGGCCAACGACTGCCCCCCCACTGTCTCTTTTGTGATCCAGATGTGTTCAGCTGCAATTACATTTTTTTTCTCATCTCACCAAAAAGAAGAAAAAAAAAAAACAAAATGACGAAGAAGAAGAAATATGAATGTAGAGGTGTATAAATGATTTAAAATAATTCTATTCATTCCCATTGGATGTTCCCCAGGTCATTTCCGCAATGAGGTAGGACATTATTATTGCCTACCACCCTATTTCCCATCTCTCCCTCTCTCCCCCTGTTTCTATTTCAATCCCATCCAATGCAAAAGACATGAGAGAAAAAAGAAGAAAAAAAACAATACACACATACACGCACCAACAGACTACCATGACGTCATGGTTCGCACCTGGCAATCGATCCGGTTTTGTACATGCACATTTCCCCTCCCTGTATTTATTGCTTCAACAGTAACTAACACACCGACATTTTGTCAATGGAAAAAAATGTATATATACATATGTGTGTGTGTGTATGTATGGGATGATTATATACCTTGCAGAGCTCTTTGCTTTTGGTTCGACAGAAACCAGGCATCTTTATTCCACCAATGGGAATCTTCTTCTTGGGCTTCTGCTCTTCAGATTCAACATCTGATGCTGGCGCCGCGCCCGTGTGTTTAATGTTCTCCTCATTCAACATCTTTTCACGTTCCTCCTCAGCTATTTCCTTTTTATCCATACTCGTGTCCTTATCTTGTTCAGTTTGACTCATTTTCGTTTAATCCAAAGAACAATATTTAACCTGAAAAAAAAAACAAGAGTAATAATAATAATGCAATACATAAATATTTATTAATATAATTAAATTTATTAAATAATTTATTGGACACAAATAAATATGGTTGTGTTTGTGATTGTGGAATTTACGAAATATATATATATATATATATATGCGTATACAAGTGGTGGCGTCAAGTTAGTTGATATGAATGTAGAATATAAAAATTGTCAAGTACGACAGATGCCCGGCACGTGTTTCCATGCCCACTGCGACATTCACCAGAGGGTGGCATACACCATATATATGCAATAAAAAAGCTGAATAAAGCTCGTTTGTCTGAGAAAAAATAAAGAATAAAAATAATAATAAATTGATGTTTTTACATTGTCATTTTATTTTCGACACAAAGAACCTGCAAATAGAATGCGTTTGATGGATAGAATGTGAGAACTTTAATATAAAGAAAGTGGAGAGATTGTTAATGGTTGTATGTATATGTATAGACAATATATAAGGACATAGAGAGAGCGAGAGACAGAGGAGATTTGAGATTGTGCACGAACTATTCTAAATACATGTATATGTGCGTGAGTGTGTTACTATACAATTTGTATGAGTACATGTATATGTGGAGTCCTGTATGGCGCCAAGGGGACTCGACGACGCCGCCGGCAAACGGTAGCGTCGCGACGCTCACAGATTATCCATGAAGGGAGACAAACAAAAAAAAAAAAAAAACGAAAGCGTATGATGGACATTGTCGATTATTATACCAGGGGGAAGATTAAACAAATTTTTTATTCCATTTGACTTCAAATAAAAATTAGTAATAATACGTATCTGTATGATGATTATTATTATTATTATTGAAGGGTTGATATAAAATTCATGGCGCAATTGTTTGATCGATTTCAATGGGGGGGGGAAAAAAACAAAACGCCATTATTTTACTTTCGTAGGGAAAAATATTCTATGTATATTTGGCAGCCATGATACATAGCAGCTTGTGGAGTGTGCGAAGCTTTCACACTTTGTCCCACAACACATATCGATCGATTTATGGTTTTGTCTTTGTAAACATGACGCCAACAGAAATAACGCGAATTCTTTCTCACATCGATGACGATGAAGATGGTAAAAAAAGAAAAAATAACAACACACAATTGTGTTTATTTTTTTCTGTTTCTATCGTATTTATGTGGATTCCTTTCAGCAGATAATTAAAGTTGATGGATATATGGTGGCTATTTAGCATTATTTCACCATTATACCGTTCAACAGTCTATAAAGAACAGCACAAATGTAAAATGTATCTATATTAGATGGTTAGACAGGTTATTGACGTAATTTACCGATGAGCAGGTATAAAGAGGCTGATTTAGGTGAGAATAAACAATGAGAAATCTCTTTTCCCGCCAGCGGGTGGCTAAATTGGCGTTTCAACAATATATATATATATATATATATATAGATATATTTCAACAAGCCAAAGCTTCCTTTCCCTCATGCACAACCCTAACCATCCCCCTCTCTATCGCCGTTCTTCTCTTTCTCCGTCGTTTTCATTTCTTCGCTCTCCCTCAGGTTGAAAACCCTCCAGGCATTCCTACTTCTATTTTCGGCAATAGAATCCTATAACGTTTCCGAGTCCTTCAAACGTGGATCGATGCAAAAAAAAAACCAAAACGAAATAAATTTCTCCTCATTTCCCTCAACAAACTTTCACATTATTCCAATGGTACAAAATTTGAACTTTCTCCATTGGAGTCTTCTCTTCTTCTTGTTGTTATTATTATTATTAAAAATTCATCGATGTTTACACTGAAAACTTCAACGTCGCATGAATAAATTCTCCCCATGGATTCTTTATGATTTTGTGTATTTTTAAAATTCGCCGAACGCTTCTCAGACTCTTTGTTGCGTTGTATGCTCATTTTCACTCTTAATATTCTTATTCTCCATTAAATTCATATTTCTTCTTCATACACACGTATTAATTCAAAGCGATAATCTTAACAATGCAAAACCTATTTTTTTTATATTAATAGATCAATCAATTAATAATAATAATAATGATAATAATAAATAGTACGAGGATTTTATTATTAAACTAATTAATTACTCACCCTTGAAATTTAAATTAATTGCACGTGGACATAAATTCAATTTGGCTCACAATTCGTATAAACAAAAAAATATATATAATTCAAAATCCCATGTGAAATATAAAATGGAATTATTTGATTGTATAAAAATATAGTGCAATGGACAATATGAAAATTGCGCAGCGCATATATTTGTCTTTGTTTATAACCAAAAAAAAAAAAAAAATTAAATGTAATTCTATTAGTATAAGCACAATTACTTATTTCTTCCCTCGAGTTGATGAGGGTGACGAGTGAAGACTGTGAACTGAACTGAACCGGAAGGCTCTCCACAATCCGGCTTCACCGCATAGCCCTCTCAAATATATATATATGTATAGTCATATATATATATATATATATATATATATTATCTCTCTCTCTAGCCCTTGGTGAATTTGCCCCTGTATGTGCGCGCGCGCGCGCCATATTCTTACGCTTGCGCATTGGAGTAAATAGAAAAAAATGCCGCCTGTCAAAAACACGCATATACACATACACATATATTACACTTGTATGAAGGATGTAGATGCGATTGAGCGATTGCAGCGCCACAATTAATTTGACGGTCGTTTGCTAGATTTACCCTGGATGTCCAGCCCCAACTTCAGTGACTCTCATCCACCAACCAATTTTATATATGTATTGTATTTCTCATGCTATGCAGAAAGAAAAATACACACGCACACAAGTACCCAACGTCAGCATCGCTGGTAGAGTGTGCGGAGAGACATTGTACTGACAAAAACAAATTGTAATTGTTTGTATACTGACAATTGTGACAGTGTGAATAGTTAATACGCAATGTCAATTAAAAATTGGCTATTGTATTCATAAAACAATTGTGCATAGTCAACAATGATATTATCTACGAATTTCTAACCAAAAAAAAAAAAAAAAGAATAATTTTTATCATTTTGTTTAGCATTTATTACCCCTCTCATTCATTTGGTGTATTCAACGTCGATTAATGCAAGATCTTTTAATTCATTTTATTGATATTATGTGACTATTGCTGTGGACAATTGAACAAATAAAAATACATTGTGTATTTATGTATACATCTCTCTGTTTTGTTTGTTGAGTCCTTTTTTTTTTT
>CAJUYH010001037.1:0-53548 GCA_910591685.1 Galerucella tenella
AAAAAAAATAACTCCGTTTTGATACAATATTAAATGGACTTTCTTACTGCCGCTCACACAAACATAGTAGGACATTCAATCGGAAGCCATCTACTTCTTTACAGTATTTGAGCATTTCTCTTGTAAACTGATAGCTTTAGGTCGGTCTGTCTGTCCTGTTTTGTGCGACGCATTCGCGTGTAATCCGATCATCAATCTTAGAAGCTGAGCCATTAGTAAAGGAAGCACTTCTATTCCCTTAATGGCAACTCTTACAGTAAGTCAATGTGGAAAATTGATAATTGAAGAAAATCATTAATTTACCCCTGAACCTGTCATGTGTTGATGCCTCAACATAGAAGTTTGTTCTTCTTGATTGAAAATTTGTCAAAATACCACTTGATGGGTTTCGATATACGGGGATAGCAATGAAAGATTCCGATAATTCAAGATAGACTTAGCTTTTTGGAGTAACTTTTCAGTATTTTCTTGATTTCTTGTTATTTCTGTAAAAGTACTTTGTTAATTTTGTGGACTTTCATAGTTTAGCAACAACCATTTGGTGACATCACAAAGACCACTGACAGACGGTACGTCAAACGTCCGTATGATTGAAATTTCTGTAACTAACCACACAAGAGGGTATTTGGAATATGAGAATTTCAATAGACTGATTTTATAGCAAACTGTGTCATTTTTTTGAGGAACTTACTACACACTGAATGAATAAATAAATATAAAAACGTTTGTTAACCAAGCAACCCAAAGTTGTTCAAGTACATTTGGAACACTTTGTTGTGATGTTACCTATCATTTATTTAAAATAATAAGGCAAGATAAATTGCAACGGCGACTCAATGTGGAGAGCACCTCAGGTGTGAATTCGGAGACCAAACTAATATTAGTTCAGGAAGGACTACTACCGGTTCGCGGGTAATCCTACTTTATTTAAGTTATTGAAGTTATATTGAAGTTAATGAGATAATATATAAAGTTAAGAAACCAAATGAATTTAATAAGTTGATAAATCAAGTTAAGGAATGTAATTAAAGTTAATCAAGAAAGAAGTGGGCGCCACCCTGAATAATATTAGTCGACTTGTTTTCTACCTCACAACTCTCTATCAACAAACCTGAAAATGCTGGAAGGGAAGGAATATGAACAACGTTGTCAAATTCACAAGTTGTATAATGAATTTAAAACTAATATCACAGTGAATGAATGTTGTTTTATGTTGTTTACGTTGTTTGTTGTTTTACGTTGGTTTTACGTTGCTTCACTTTCCTTAGTTTCCTCGGACAGGTCCTAGGTGTCTGATGTTAATCCATGGGAATTTAGTCATGGAAACTACCTCAGGGAAACTACTTTATCGGAAGCTCTTTGTTCGGAATGTCACGTACAAATTGGCAGGTACAAAGTGGCAGGTACAAAGTGCATTCACACTGAATGCTCTTTAAAAAAAAGTTTGAGGTAAACCTCTCACAAAAAATTGAAAATCTTTAACCTTATCGGTTCATGGTTGGCAGGAAAAAAAAGCTTATTTTCACTACTGGCTATTAAATTGAACCATGCGATGGGCAATAGACATACGTTGCGTATCCCTTTCCTGTTCACATGCTCCGCTTCGAGAAAGAATTTACATATATTAGTAGTGTGTTCTTAATTTCTGTCTCTATAGGAGAGAAGAATTGAAATATTGGGCCAATATCAGTGTATACTGATCCTCACCAACGGAGATTATCCGTCGCACATTGAATGTAAAAATTTGCCTTTCAGCGATGATGGATGCTACAGGTTCTCGACGAGAATCACATGTTGGTAAGAAAAAAGGACTGGCTACTCGCCGTCCGGTAGATATTTAAATATTCCAATGAAGTTTGGATAGTGGCCAAATATAACGTTACAGTGAAATGCAGCTATTCGTTTTTTTATAGTGAAAATATCAGTATTAGAAAAACATCGATTTTATAACACTGAAAATCAGAATTTGCTCTTCCAGTCAACCAGTTGAATACTTATATCTATATACTATAACTATGGATACAATTCAAAAATAATAGTAGTTTATTCACAACTGTCATATAACGGGCAAGATTTGACACTATTTTCAGTGTCATAATGACGAATATTACCGCACTAGTGCGATAATAAGAGTCTAGAAAAATGTTAATACCAGAATTAAATATTTATACCAACACTGGAAGCTGCACTTTCAATTTTCGAAAGGACATTGTCTTCGCTGGAACTCATTTCCAAAGATTTTTGTTCATTCAACTTTGACAATTAGATGACATAACTAATTTATTTTATTTCCACCGCGCTGTTCGTCTTTGTTGCTATGGTCACATAATATGATACACAGTACCTTATGTTTGCAGTTAATATTATTAAAAATACGTTGGATTGACATTTTTTTCCCTCATGGTGCAAACTTCACATGCGTGCGTTAATAATGTCCATATCCCACTGATAACGTGAATAACTATTAAATATTCAAATTTCCGTATGCTCTCCAAAACTTAATAAATTCACTTTTCGCACTAATGCGGAAAATTGAATCTTTCCACACTAAAAAGGATTCGGAGAAGTAGAGTTTTCCGCAAGCTTTCCGCTGTACGGTACGTGCAACCTGTTGGAAAAACACATTTGGGAAGATTCCCAAAATATTTCGGCTTGTACAATTCAAAAAGGTACTTTGGTCATTGTTCACCTCGGCAACTCTTTAAGCAGAAGCTGGAGCAATTGTGACTACGCTGAAGCGCCTTGGTGGATGGAATAGTACCACAGGTTCTGAGGGATATATAGAAGACAGCATAACTTGAGAAAATGAGTTACCAAGGATGTTGGCATGTCTATTATCTTGATCTAGCATTTTCTCACAGAAACTGATACCCAGGCAATGAATCATGATTGAACCTTCGATGCCGGAACCTAAGCTATCATCGGAACCTTACAGAATGGCTAACTCTATTGAAATATAACCAAATAACATATACACGTGAGTTTATATTTTCTTTTTGTGTTAATGAGTTAATCAAAAACTGCTTGCTCCTCAATTCTTGCGCGGGCCATAATGTGTACTTTATGTCCGCATTATGTAGATGGTATTTAGCAGTTTAAGCCCAACTTTATTCATTACCTATTTGGACGAAATAATAAAGAAATGTAACAAATGGAAACAAAAAATTCAACATAGGACACATGGATCTTAACAAGGTAGAAGTTTCAGAAGGGGCATTTGCTGACGATATAGTTATCTTTGCGAAAACTAAAGAAGATCTGAAACACAATATTGAAACATGAAATATCATCTTGAAAGAAAACGGGATGGTAATGAATGAAAACAAAACAAAAGTTATGGTTATAGGAGAAGGGAAAGAAGAAATAGATATAGAAATAGGACAAGTTATAGAACAAGTGACAACATTTCAATACTTGGGAATAACAATCGATCAAAACGGAACACAAGAGGCAGAAATCAATAAAAAAATAGAAAAAACAATGAAACTCTACTATACGATAAACAAAAAATTTATAAACAATAAAGGAATATCGATCAATACCAAGATAAAAATATTCTAAGCAATATATAGGCCAATATTAACGTGGGTGCTAAACCAAACACAGAAAAGCAGAATACAGGCAGTTGAAATGAAATACTTAAAAAGAGTGAGAGGCGTTACAAAAAAAGACAAAATCAGGAATACAGATATAAGAAGTCATCTAGAAATAGAATAAATCCTAGAATTTATAGAATACAGACAACTGGGATGGTTGGGGCATTTACAAAGAATGTAAAACACAAGACAGACTGAAAGAATATGGAAAGCAAGAATATTTAAAAATAGAAGAAAAGGAAGACCAAGACAACCATGGAATAAAACTATTTCAGAAATATTAAAAAATGAAGGTAAAACATGAACAGAAGCAAAAAAAGATGGCGAAAAACCGAAAAAACTGGAAAAACTTCATAAGCATTTAGTTTAGTTACAGACACATACCCTGACACCAATTATTTGTTATATACGGAATATATATATACAGGGTGTCCCACGACGAGTTAAAACTATCTGTATATGGCAAAATACTACTAGTAAAATCATGAAAATTTCTACGTTCCGGTTTTCGGATACGATCTTGTTAACTAAAATATTTTCAAAGATGTCAGACTTCCGATTCTACCGGAAGTCGACTGTAACTTTGTTATTTTGAATGGAACACCCTGTATATTAAAACATTTTTGAAATCTAAGTAATATTTTAGTATGGTTTTGTCTGAAAACTTTTTTCGAAAAATGCATATTTTTTGAGTTATTAATTTTTTTGTAAAAAATTTGACGGTTGCAGACTCTCAAGAGGATACCCTTGAAGATATGAAAATGGTTTCTGTTCAGTTGCCTTTAGCAAGGTCAGACCTGTTTAAATCTATGTTGAAACATTTTTCATTTTATACAGGGTGTGTATAGAAAGTGTTCAAAGTTTAACTTTATAAATATCAAATTTCTTAATTTTTTTGAATAGAACCACCCAATTTTTTCCATTTTGATGTATTCAAGGATAAAAAATAAGGTAAATTCATGTATACTTTCCTATACCTAAACCTTACCGTTATCCAGATATTAAATGTTTTCTGTAAATTTTCAGAGATGCTGGATATCTTACTGCAAATAAAGCACATTTCTTGTAACAAGCTTGCCATATTTACCATGTATTGAAAGCAAATTCACGTAATCTTTTTTATTTCTTAGTGGTTGTATCAACGGGTCAAAATAATATTTAGACCACACCTGCATCTCTCAAAATTTACAGAAAACATTCAATATCTGGATAGCGGCAAGGTTTAGGTATAGGAAAGTATACAGGAATTTGCCTTATTTTTTACCCCTGAATGCATTAAAATGTAAAAAACCGGGTGGTTCTATTTAAAAAAATAAAGAAATTTGATATTTATGAAGTTAAACTTTGAACACTTATTTTACACAGCCTGTATATGATGAAAAATTTTTCAACATAAATTCAAATACGTCTGACCTTGCTGAAAGCATCCGAACAGAAACCATTTTCATTTATTTAAGGGTATCCCCGTAAAAAAATAATTTACAAGGGTCTGCAACGGTCAAATTGTTTACAAAAAAATTAATAACTCAAAAAATATGCATTTGTCGGAAAAAGTTTTCGGACAAAACCATACTAAAATTTTACGTAGACTCCAAAAATATATTAATATACAGGGTGTTTTATTTAAAATAACAAAGTTACAGTCGACTTCCGGTAGAACCGGAAGTCTGCCATCTTTGAGAATATTTTAGTTGAAAAGATCGCATCCGAAAACCCGAACGTAGAAATTTTCATGATTTTACTATTAAGTATTTTGCCATATACAGATAGTTTTAACTCGTCGTGGGACACCCTGTATATATACATCCAGGATATAGTATGAGAGATGAAAATCACTACATTGAGTTTCAAAGAGAAATTACACTTCGGTTAACAAATCTAACTCTAGGTTTATACAGTTGACTTCAATGGGATACATTCAAAGTTGATTTGGAAAATATTCAAGATGTAGGCTTTTTTAATGTACGATAAATTGGAAATTCTCAACAATTTTTGACGTATATTTGTTGTCCTCGTTTAAGTTAAATTGTCGTGCCGTTAGGTAATTTCTCCGTGGTAGCGCAATCAATCGAATTGTAAAAGCAAAGTGTAATCAACCAGCAAAACAAAATAAGCAGGAGGAAACTCATTTCAAACTTATTTGGATTCGATTCTCGAACAGGTGTAACATACACCTTCCGTGCGGGAACACGTGGTCGCATTTATTCAGGGTAGGAAAACGGCGTCAGTTTTGACCGAAATCGAACTTTTGCCGAGCTTTAGTTAATAGTCCTTTATTTTGTTGGGTTTTATAGGACTTCTACTTTGATGGGATTGATCCGTTATGAACTTTTACTGTTAGAGATTTTTGGTTTTCTTGACGTACACAAATGTCTGACATTTATTACTTTTTGGTTAATTCTAATTGGTGTTTATTTCTATTTCTACGAGCGGGCGGAAAATTGAACTCTCCACACACATTTCAGTGCGAAAAATTAATTTTCCCGGACCGTGTGGGGATAATTTTCCACCTCAATATATCAAATTAATGATAAGCCGGTATATTATGGAAAATAAAAAGTGTATTGCAAGCAAGATATTCAGACCGCAATCAGCCACTACCAGCTGCAGCAGCTCTATCGCCTCCACTGACATTCAGCCAGGCCCAAGTACTTAGCACAACTTTGAACAGGAATTCGAAAATGAACTACACTCGACTGAGATTATTATCTCAGAACAGCAAAGAGCCACAGATCCAAAATTACAGCCATTCAACAAGCAACTTCAAGCTTCAGCGATTTATCATGTTTATTTTCCTTTTGTATTACACTTTTAAAACATTTTTTCGGAAATTAACATTATTATTATTATTACTAGCATCTGCTTTAAATTTAAGTAATGCAAATAATTGTACTTTTAGAATAAATTATAATATAAAAAATTAGGTATTAAATTTTGACATGTAACTATTATTTTTAATAATATTTTACTTTATCAATTATCTGATAAAATATGTTTCTAAATAAACTATCAGCACTTATAATCAGATCAAAATATCTCAACTTTTGATTAGTTCTGTTGACTTTCCTCACGCTCGTAGAAAAACTATGCGGAAAATGTTTTTCTGAACTCCGAAATTCATTTTTCGCACTTGTTAGGTAAATAGCTATAATGAATGGCTACCAACTATTCCCAATTTTTCTATTTATTACCTCACACTTTTGATTTCTATAACAATATTTTGGACGTGCAGCATATTTCAATAATTTTCAATAATATATGTATCAACAGTTTTATATGTCAAGTACACGTTAATTCATCTGACAGTAGCCCTGAGATGAATTTGCTTAACACGTGATTCTTAATAGTTATTTGATTTCGATATACTGCATATTTCGACGTTGTTTCAATTGCTTGGGTATTTTAAAAACTTTATGTAAGTGATTGTGACAAAAACTAACATTGAATCGACACAGAAAAAGCTAAATTACAAATACAAAATCTATGAAAATAATTGTTTATCCTTGGAGCGACTATCATTGGTGTCAACTTGTCAATTGTTGGGCATGTCCTGTTCCTTAAGATTGAAAGATTCAACTGAACCACAACGGATATGAAGCGTATATTGTGGTAATAATGGGAAAAAAATGGAATAGTCAAAACCTATCGCAAAAATATATCACTGACTTGTGAAAACTGACCTGAGATAATTTAATTTTCAAGTTTATTTGTTGAGCTCCAAACTGTTATTCTCTTCTATTTCTACTATAAGTGAGTTTTATAGCATATGTTGGAGTTGAAAGTACTATTCCGACCAACTGAGGACTCCAGTGACAGACCACAAACCACAGACGGCAGTACTTGATGTCTTGTCTTCATATGAAATGCATTCCTAGCGTGACTACACTGTTCTTTGCCATCGTTGATCATTACGACTGCCAAACGCACTATCGCTTCCGGACCAGTAGAGCTTTGTTTTGTTACCCATGCAGTAGAATCGCTGAACGCAGGATGGTAACGAGTTTTCAATGTGCAGCTTGATTCGTTTGGAAACATATGACATGGATGAATGACAACTCCCATTCATGGTGGAGTAATTGGAATACGACTAAAAGGAGACACTAGTGTTGGCTATGGTTATACAAGTAGAAGAGCTATATCTAGAAAGATGTTCATTTATAAATCTGTTGAGACAAGAGACAAGTTTCGATGGAATCTTCGAATACTTTTCGGTGACACATTCAGCAAAAGTTGAGAAACATAAAAAATCGTCAAAAAGTAAACCTTATAATGATGCCTATAATGACACCCACCTTTCTACAACCGGAAGTTGAAACAGAACGTCTAATTTGTATCAAGCCAAAGCCCCTCCAAATAGCGGTAACCGAATAACCATATGCTACACGTTGGTTCAGAGCCTGGACCAACAAATACAATTGATAATTCGAAACTATATGTGATTCAAAGAATCCTAGAAAAAAAAACATCTCACAAATAGTGAATCCGCATTGAACAAATGTGTAATGAACTCTCATTGAATAACTCCGGTACAATAGCAATTAAAGTGTCTCTAGCATAAACACTTGCTTCATTAACTCGTCTAATTCCTAAAAGTGTCAACCGCAGAGAGTAATAAATTTTAGGTAGCAAATAAGGTAAGTAAAGCTATAAGAATTAATCAGACCCCTGAGTGCTAATTACAACGAATTATTCATGAATCCTCTACTAATAACGGTACTGGATTTGAACAATAATTAGTCCGAAACCAAGGGCGATTAAAATAGCGGAGCTGGCAGCAGCATCAAACGAGTGGGTGGTTACTAAAGAGATGGAATCCCTTAAAAGGGGATGTAATTGTGAGATAAGTCGGATTTATCTCAACAAGAATTTACCATAATTCACATATATACATATATCTGTAATGAGATGTATTTTTGATTATACAGGGTGTTTCACGACTTATTGGAGAAAAGTTCGGAGACATTATAAAATCCTGTTTATCAATACAGATCCTCACTTCCAAATTCTAGTCCCACAGTTAGAATTTCACATATGTATACTTGATTGAAATCTCCTATCAAACTGTCACATCTAGTTAAGCCTGTTATAATGTTATAATGCCTTGCATACTTTTTGAATTATTTTTTTTTGAAAAATAATAGGCGTTTAACTAAAAAGAATAAATTACCTCTCGGGCTATATGCCACCGACAGATATGTAATTTCACGCCTTAGTTGGACGGAGCTGGTATATATACAAGATAAAACCAATCATCTTGGTTTGCAATGAGAAAGTATATCACTTGTTGGCCGGTTTATGCGTATTTGCGCCTCGTCAGTACAAGGTAGATATTCCTCGTCCAAAAGCTCTAAGAGCATAATCCTGGACTGAGGACGATACAGAAATAATATCAAAACGGAGAATTGGAATCAGATGTTTCTGCCCCTAGAACATTGAACGTATTAGTTGAATAGCCCGCTATATTGACACACATTTTGTTTGAAGCCAACACGTAAATACACACATCAAAGCAAGAACACAGCAAACCTCCGTTAAAAAAAATCGCTGACTGATGACATTCCAAAATTGAATGGAGGATAAATAAAAAAGTGGCAGGCTAACTCACTGGTCATTGCACCTTGAGGCAGCACATGATGCGATTGACATATGAATGGATGAGTCTATTTGTTGGTCTTGCATGGAAGAGGAAGGAACAGCTTCACACATTATCTTCGATCCAATGCGATGCTTTGATTTATTGGTGATATACACACCAGAGTGGAATTTTTGCAAAAGGATCTAGTAAAAAAACTGTTGAGCCTAAGAATGGAAACTAGAATTTTCTCTTAACCTTGCTGCGTTGTTCGGGACTTTTTCGACCCAAATGAAAATTGTTTCTTCAGTTTTGCTTAGCGAGTTTGTCTTACGGTTTTAAGATTTACTGACTTTGTTTTTTACAGTAACATGTGCATTTTTGCGTTTTATACATCTAGTTGCCCCTTAAAATTTGCTTAGTATATAAAAGTTTGCACACGTATGGTGTTTGGGTCACTTTTGTCCCAAGTGCAAAATTAGCGTGATAAATTGGAACTTGCATCTCTAATAAGTCATTTAACCCCCACTTATTTACGAATATGGTGGGGAACACTCTGTTGCAGCGCTGCCAACGTCACAGTCCATATTTTGTTTTACTTTGTTTTGGTGTATTATGTGTAACAGGTTATAATATTTCAAACAAAACATCGTATTATGGATTCTGAAAAAGCCGGCCCTTCAAATTGTTCGATACGACGGGAGGTGAGAATGTATTTGCTGCTTGAATACTTTTTAGAGAAAACAATAAGATTATTTAGTAATTTCTGTGTCATTATATTTTACGTTTCTGTGGTGTAATTAAGAGCTTTTGTTTTGAATGAATGAAGAGGACTATTTATTTGTTTTTTTTTAATTATTCATAAAAGTTGTTATCTTTTCTTTTTGTGTTAGTTAAAAATCTTGCTATTTGATTGTTTTCAATGAATTCAGTGAAAATAAATAAATAAGAATACTTTTTCATTAACGTCTTATAATTAAGAGCTTTTGTTTTGAGTTAGTGGAGAAGGCTGTTTATTTGTTTTTATTATTCATAAACGTTGTTGTATTTTCTTATTGCATTAATTGGAACTCTTGCTATTTGATTATTGTCAATAGAAGCAATAAATATATTATTATTATTATTATTATTATTATTAATGGAACGTGCTGTTTGTTTATTGCAGAAAATATTTGTATTTTGTATTTTCAGAGAGCTAAGCGTTCGGTGCCTTTGACGCAAAATGAATTACAAGAAGCTATGGATTAGTTAGATGTCGAACCATGTGAATACCAAGACTTGTCCGATGGGTGGGAACCATCAGATGAAGAAGATTGTTCCGAGTCTGAGGATCATGTTTCTGCGACAGACGAAGTTGAGTCAGATGAAGATGAACCTGAAATTGTTCTTCAAAATTCTAAAACTATTTTTTCTAAAGATGAAACCATTGAATGGTCGTTAGAGCCTCCCTTGCAAAGAGGAAGATTTTCTCCACAAAATGTCATATCTCTTACACCGGGACCTACTAGATTTGCCATTTCCCGAGTGGAAAACGAACTGTCATCATTTTTCTTATTTTTGACGCCTGCAATCCATCATATAATTTTAGAAAATACAAATTTAGAAGGTCGTCGTGTCTACATAGAAAAATGGGAAGACCTCGATGAAGAAGACTTACATGCATATTTTGGTTTGCTAATTTTGGCTGGTGTTTTCAAATCTCATAACGAAACAACAGAAAGTTTGTGGGATGCTGAAAAAGGATGAAGCATTTTTCGAGCGACAATGTCTTTGGAGTTTTTCAGAAAAAATTCCAGGGTTTTAAGATTTGATAATAAAAATACTCGCACTGAAAGAAAAGCTCGTGACAAATTTGCCGCGATCAGAGAAATTTGGGATAAATGGCGAATTATTACAGACTAAAAATATACCTAAATTCACTTCCAAATTTGCATTTACTTCTGATACCACCTTGGTGTCATACCATCCAGAAAAAAACAGATGCGTCGTCCTGCAGAGTACATTGCATGCTGACAAACAAATTTCTAATGGAGAAGCAAAAAAAACCAACAATCATACTGGATTACAACATAACGAAAGGGTCAGTTGATACTATGGACAAATCAGTTGCTTGCTACACAACGAAACGAAAAACAAATCGCTGGCCTTTGATTGTTTTCTATAATATGCTCGATATATCCGCTTATAATGCTCATGATTTGTTTACAAAAATAAATAAAACTTGGAAAACTAAGAACTTGCGGACACGTAGAGAGTTCTTAGAAAATTTAGAACGTAATACATGAAGAAAATGCTTCTACATCACAAGGTAAAAAAAAGATGCCATTTATGTGAAAAAACGGATAATAAATGCACAAACTTGTGTACAACGTGTCACAGATACACATGTAAGGAACATTTAACACAGATTTGTACACAGTGTTTAAAATAGGTTGATATTCAGATGCATGTACAATAGAGGTATGTTATTTTGTAAAGCAAAAAAATAAAATGTTGATACTAATTTTGTTCTTCTATACAGTTGGCCATTACAAATAAATATTATTATTGAGAAGTTTAAATAAAGTCAGTTACAACAACAGTATTGTGACGTTTTTTTAGATGTGGGTCTTTTTTGACCCAAGCATCTTATGTGTGTAGTTATAATGAACGACGCAGTAAGGTTAAACTAGAGTACCGGGAGCACAAAAAGTCTGATCAATATATTTGATATATCTGATTCTGAATCGTTATTGTTTTCTTCTTATACTTATTATATGTTTATTTTCAGTTCCACTGTATACCCTTTTGAACTAATATTATATTATATGAATTCAGTTTGGAATATAAATTATTGACAATTAAGTGACGAATTCATATCACGTTAGCAATCATTTTACTGTACTCTCCCTTTGTTTAACAACATGAGTAATCCTAGAAGACACAACATATATTTGCCCAAGTAAATAAAACCCAACTCTATCTCACATTTCCCGGAGGATAACGCGAGGTTGCTCTTAATTTCTTGTTCAGCTCGCTGTACGAGTTAGAGAATACCAGACCAGCTAAAATTAGTTTATTCTTATTTAGGCTGAATGGTGGAAACGAAGTCAAGTTAACGCCCTAAGGGAATTGGAATGATCCGTGATCTTCGGTATTCTGGCCAGTCCGAACTTCAATTATCCGAAAGAAATTGGAGTAGTGTTTTGTAGAAGACAGGAACGTCGATACCAGAATTTAATTCACTTTTAAGATCTTTCTTTTCATGACAATTCTGGAATATTTATTATTATTATATAAACTAGTAAATCGTATAAATATTATCAAGTCGCTCAACTTATATGTAGGAATAATGAAGAAATGGATTCCTAAACGCTGTATCTATTTGTAGTACAAACCTTTAAAAATGTTTGGGCTAGGCGCTAAGCAGAAAAACTGGAAAAAACTAGTAGCAAGTAGAAAACTGTTGAGGTAATTCAAGAAACTTTACGCCTATACAGTTTTCTAGAGAATTCAAAGAATTGTTCACTCTGAAGTACTTTGACCATGTTGACGGTGACAACGGCATTAATGATATTGATGAATTGTTATTAAATATTACTGTAGACTTTGCAGAAAGCTGTGAATATCTTATTCCACCGTCAATAGAACCATGAAATCCTTTATAACTTCCTTGTGTGCAGCAGTATTCCTGCAACATATGTATTGCTTTCAATCGACAAAATACCTCAAGCAAAGAAACAACTATTTTTGGAACTTTAGTTCTTTACGTCAGGTTATGTTTGAACGACCGGGGGTCGCGACACGAAATATCTGACCGTTACGGTACGTTATGTTATGTTACGTTGCTTCGTTATGTGCCTTGCTTGCGTGCGTGTGCTCTCTCCTGAGTCTCTTTCTCGTTTACGAAGCAGCGATTTATATGATTCGGCCGGGAATCGAACCCGGGCCGCCCGCATGGAAGGCGAGCATTCTACCACTGAACCACCGATGCTATATTAAAATTCTATGCAAAGCTGGTATTCGCAGTGCTGGTGATCTACTTGAATTTGTTCGGATAAATTTTTACTATTATTTCTATAATTTTTGTTGCGCGATTGATTTTTTTACTTTTATTTACAGCATCGGTTGTAAGGACGGTAGGTTGTGTTTACTGGTTTCTAAGTTTAACACGTCGGTAAGTGATTTACTTATCGTTCAGACGCCGAAAAGTAATAAATAGCATAAAAACAATTCCACCAAAATGCAAAATATATTTTAAACTGATCGAGAAGTATAAATGTCACTTTTGACATTTCGTTTATTTGGAAGAAATTTAAATTATTTTATTCGGAATTTATTTCAATGTCCAATTTTCAAATATACGATGCTGTTATAAGTAGATGTTGCCAGTCGGACTCCCTCATGAAGGGTACCGTACCATTATCTATAATAATGAATATTCTGCTCCTGTTGTCGTTATTAATATCAAGCAGAACAATTATTTAAAAATAAAATTAACAATAAAAAAAAACTTCTCCACAGGGAATCGAACCCGGGTCTACCGCGTGGGAGTCTGGTTCGCTTACTACTCGACCACCGAAGAATATGCAAATTGTTTATCTATAACGTCAGATGTATTACATAATTTTTGCTTAAAAGGAACTTGAGTTCCTACCGTGTGTCCCGCGACACGTTCTACCTTTTTTTTATTGGTGAACCATTTTACCTATTTAAAGCACGCCTCGGCGTGTTTAAATCGAACTTTAAAAAACAACAACTCGAGAAACTAAGTCTAAATCATGTCTAAATGACAATTTTTTTATTATTGATCTGACAGGAGTAGTTTGTGAAACTTCAAAACTTTCATTTGAATAATATTTAACAATTTTAAATTCATAAATTGGAATGGAAAGTGCCGTCGGTATTGTTTGAAATATTAATATTTTGATTTTTCAAATCTTAAGAATTTGGTGTTGGAATTAATACTTTTATTTATTTATTTATCGATAATAATAATAATAAACGTCTTTTATTGGTACAACCAAATGGCCATCGACCGAGGTCCTTCAGCCAAATTTATTTATTTTTATTTAAATTAATACTATTGACATTCAAAGAACTCAAAAAGGTTTAACTTCCATCAAAATACAAATTAGTTGATGTTTTTCCCATTTCCATGACAACGCAAGGTATACATCATATACCTCACGAATTCAACCATTTGACATTTAGTTCTTATTTCCATCTATGATTTTTATTTATTGTTGTTGTAGTAGTTATAGACCAGTAATTATAATTTCAAAGTGCACCAATAAAAAAAATAGCGTAAAGTATTCGTGGATAACTGGTCTTAAAAACACTTGCTCTATTTCGAGCACTCCGGCTTCGCCGTTGTGCTCGAAAAATCCATTTATTCTTCGATATACTATTTTTTCCAGACAAAGGCCTATGTAAGCAACACAAATTGTCAATTTGGTTAGCTCAATGTACCTAGCCAGAATTTTGTTGAATATGTTACCCAACATGAAGTTATATGTCATTTTTTCATACTAATGTTTGTTTTGTGTCTTTCCATTTCGTAGGAAAAATTTTACTTTTTTGTTCAATGGAAATACATATTTTGTGATGTCATAGGCTTATTACATTATTTCTATAGCATAAAATTAATGTACTGAATTTTTGATAAGGTATTGAAATACTAATGAAATAAAAATCAAACTGGCAACCCTGACAGGTTTTAGCATCTGTCAGGCAGACAATTGTTCTGCTAATGTGATAATGTGATATATATTTTATCTAAATTGAATTTGATGGTAATCAAAAAGTTAGATAACGAGAAATAAAAGCAATCAACAGAGGAGTTATGTGATTCAAGAGTAGCAGATTCAGGTGCACAATTCAATAATCACCTCGTTCTACCAAAAGTCCTAATTCTATTACTTGGGAATCCGAGAGTTGCAATAATTTTTCCATTGTAGATAGAGCAAATGATTTCAATGCCACTGTACTGGCAAATATATGACGGGAAACGTGAAAATATTATTCTGGATAATAGTCCAAATAATATTCTTTCTTTGGTAACTAGGTTTTTAGGATTCCACCTCATTTGTTCTCAAATAGTCATTGGTATTTGTTCTACTATAATTATTAAACTGGGCTCATCTAAATTGGATATAATTTGATTACATATTATCATGGCAGTCGCCGGCTTTTCGGTGTATTTCAAAAAGGTATACATTCAAAAAAACAACTACTTCTTAAAGTATCCTTCATGTTTTTTCATGAAATGAAATGAAACTTCAACTTTTCAAAAGATCGATGTATTTTTGGAAAAAGTGTCAGCTTTCCACATACAAATTTTCTCCGTGAGTAATTCTTCTGACCAAACTTATGTCATAAATATTTTGAATGTCTTCTTCAATTGCTCCAAATGATACAAATTTACAATCTATATCAACAACAACAGAATATTTTAAACAGTTCAAACACATTTTCATAAGTAAACAACAAAAAACGACTACTATAACAGCTTTTCACTAATATTGCTTCCTTCACCAAAATATTAATTATTGATAATGCTTAACAACAATTTAAAAAGAAATGATAATTACCGCGTATTATTTTATGTAAAAAAGTTTTTCCATCCCATCACATTTAATTCACTTGAGTCAATCTGTGAAAATGCTCATGAATTTTTATTTAATATTGAGGAAACTTTTCACAATTTATTATATTTGCTAAATGCGATGAAAGCTTGGTATTCGAATTATTTCCCCCTTATTCCTTGCCAAAGTCTGAATAATATTTTGTCCAAAAGAGTGCTTGCGGGATTAAACTTCGCAAATAATTCAATGAAATAAGATCATCAATGCTAAACAGCATAAAATGGAATTGAAATGAATCTCTTTTTTTCCCTTTGATTCAAGATACTACCTGTCTTTGGAACTACATGGAACTAATTTAGTTAAAAAAATATCATAAACAGTTTATTTAGCATTAAAAATATTTTGAATGCAATGTTGATGTCGTCATTCCCAATACTACGAATCAGTTGGAATTTAGAAAAACTTGAATTTAAATTAAACGCAATAGTTATTAACGTTACAAGGCAGATATGTAGCAAGTAATAGATGAAGTTGAATATTATGAGAACCGGATCCTTCATTTGCGCAATGGCCGTGTGTCGTTCAAGACTTTTCGTAATCCCTCTGAGAGAATACATTTTGATTCCGAGGAAATTCTACAGAATAATCCCAACATTACATTTTTCCGTTGTTATTTTAATTGAACAAGTGATTTCTTGACGTCCTTTAACAAGAAGGGACCTCTGCATAAGTGATAATCTACATTATTTTGACGAATGTCATTGGAAAATAATATTGATTACGCATATTTGTGTGTGTTTTGGTCGATTATAATCACCGAATAATAATCAATTATTCGGTGATTGTAATCTTGTTATGAGTCGCTCATGAAGTTAGAGATGACTGCATTGATTTCATTAAGTGAGCGAGATGCAGATGCCTTCACAATTATTACAGTTTGTGGTTTTCTACTTCCTACCACATACCTACATTCGAAACTTGCCGCTAGATCGCACCACAATTGATCCACCTCAGTATGTATGTATTTAAAACCATTAGTTTACACTCGCCCAAACTGCGGAGGCCACAACCACAAAACAGAAAAATAAAAGGTGCAAAAGCCTTTCTGCAAAAACTGCGGTGGTGAACACGCCGCCTACGATCCGATGTGTCATAAACGACAAACTCTACCCTCGAGACCCGAGGAAATCGCCCACGTAAAACTTCCTAAATCCTCAATGCCTATCGACTTTCCTACGGAAGTCCAAAAAATCTTGGAGGTAATGGCTGTCACCTTCATGAAAGCCATTTCAAGTTACCGAAAATTCGTAATAGAGACTTTAAAACACATTATTCCGACCTATTGCAACCACAATTGCTCTGTCCACGGACAGGGAAATAAGGCATACTTCAGCTTCACGCTGATAAAATCTTAAAAATCTATCCTACCTATTAATAGTCTTTGAAGGACTTTGTTGTAGGAACCTTAAATTGCCAAGGTCTCTCCAGGAAGACAGTTGCTGAAGCATCTTCTAAATACTAACATCCAAATTCTTTCTATAACAGACACCCTGGCAAAAAACCCTCCTCACTTTTCAGGTTATCTAACTTTCCACTATGACAGAAACCAATACTCTCGTGGTAATGGCTTTCCTGTCAGAAATGGAATATCTGCCACAATTCACAGATTTCCTGTGCAAATCTTCTCACAAAATTTAGACTGCTTTGCCATTGACGTTTCCTTAAACAGATTCACTATAACTTTTATCTCCTACCACAACCACCCTCTTCAAACCATAAACACAGAGCTTTTCCAATCTCCCTGAAGCAGTTATTCTCGGAGACTTTAACTCCGGACATCAACCATTCGGTGACACTGCCCCAAACACCTCCGATAGACCTACCAATCATTCGAATTCCTAACCGAAATCCAACTTTCATTAAACACCTTGGAAATTCAATTATAAACCACGTGGTAGCTACTCAAAGAATTGCCACCCCTTTTGAAAATGAATGTTATCAGGGAGATTTCTTAACTCCTGACCATCTTCCACTCCTAGTTAGAACAAAATTATCAAACCCTGAACCTTCATTCTCTTACAGTTTCACCTTTTTAAATTACAAAAAGGCCAACTGGGAAAATTTCCAAAATCATAATTCTTCCCAACTTCCGAACGATCCAGAAAGAATCACAATTGATTCAATAAATACCTACGCTGAAACCCTCCAATCTCTTATTATCGATGCCACAGACAAAGCGGTACCTCTTACCACCATCGACACTCCTTTTCTTGCTTTATCTCAACGCAAGTTTAATTAGATCCCGTGCCTAATACATTACTATTATTTTGTGAAGATGGTAAGGCTTCTGGTAGGGGTAACATAACCTTGAACACTTTTCACCATTGAATAGACAATGACTATTAGGTAACGTGATCTGGATTACCTAATTCAATCAGACTGGAAGAGAAGTATTGGAAAGTTGGGTTATGTTTTACCGCTAACTTTCTATGTGTTTAGACAGAGCTCAGCTGTTGCATGCCACCAAATTTAATATGCTTGGTGCTAAATCCATTAATAATTATTGTATAGTCTTTTTTCAGGATTGTCAATTAGCAAAAAAAATGAATGAAAAGACAATACTATCTAATAATGACAGTTCTAATGGAACAAAAATTGGGATCTTTCTTTGAAATAATAAATTCAATTATATTTCTTTCTCGTTGCAAGTACGCTTCCATGGCGTTTTCATTATAACATGGAAAACCATAAAACCAAACATATTCGTCAGTATAAATCTTTTAAAACTAGGAATAAAAAAAATTGAAAACCCTTTTCGGTGGAAACTGATTCTCCGCATTACGTAGGTACTCAACTGAGTGTATTCATGGCTGTTTAAAATTCATGGCATACGCCCTGGTAAAAAAATAAAGAACTACTTTACATTTCAGGTTTCAACTTTTACGGCAGAAAATTTGGCGAATTTTGTTTTAACATCAAATCCTACATCATCTCTCTGTTGTTTTGTGTAAGAGCGATTAGACATTCTTGGCACGAAGCTAATCAGACATAAAATACGGCCATTGTTAAATTAACCCTGTGCAACTCCAAGAACTAGATAATGGTATGTAGGAGCTAGAAAATCATTTTTGGTGAAATTAATCCAATGCGTTCGCAGTCTTTTAACAAATCTGAACACACTAGTTAGTTTTATAGGTAAACATAATATTCTTTTTTATATTTTCTTGGGAAAAAATTCAAAAATATTGTGGTTTAATTTCCCAAGAAAATATAAAAAAGAATGAATAATATACCACAAGGAACATACAGAAGATATTTAAACATAATATATTTACTTTTAACTGTAAGACACGTCAAAAGTACACCTTTGTTTCTCAAGTTATTCAGTCTTATAGTCTTATTATATAGTTAGAGTAGAGTGCGGTAGAAGCAAAATCTCATAAAATATTTAAATAGACTGAATTGAACCCATTGTCTCTTCACCAACAACTACTCAGAAAAGAAGTCACGAAGATGATGAATCCCCAAATAAAAATGCAGCAAAGGCAAATAAATATGAGACTTTAAAAACCCAATAATAACTTTCTGGAACTGTCATGGCTATGGAAACCTATTTAATTTGTCGGAATCGGACACTGAGTTTGATATTCTTTGTCTAAGTGAAACATGGTTACCAACGGTTTATCCAATGTACCAATTCATTTAAATAATTTTAAATACATTTATTCATGGGCGAAAAAGGTGGAATCGTTGGAAAAGACCCAGTGGTGGATTGTGTATCTTTTACAGAGATTACTTTTCTGTGACCACTTTGCATATTTCTCCTCATTATATTATTTGTTTCTGCAGGTTATTATAATAGTATATTATGCAATGAGCACAAAACGAGTGCAAAATGGCCATGTTGTTGCGAGATGCAAACTATACTTTTTCTATGATAACATATCGTTCACGTTTAATACATACATACATTGCAAAAACTTTGAGAGGAATAAACTGATAATATTTCATTACTCCGAATTCCCCGCTAATGGGCTTTCTATCAGAATTGAAATATGAATTTTTTTCAGCCTTAAAATATGTATTTGTAAAAAACAACTATGAAATTACTCGTTACCTACTCAAACTTTGACAGAAACGATCTGCTGACATTTCATTAATTTGTCGCTGGACGTCATAATTTGACAAGCTGTAGTCGTTGTGATTTTAGAGTGAACCTAAACCTAACACGAAATATTCCATTTCGCATTTGTTGCTTAGCAACTTGCCTAGCAGCCGATGCAAAAATGAAATTCTGTACAAAATGTGCTTGTTTATGATTGAAGATACGGTTACAAAATGAACATTTATCGAGGTTGTCGTAGAAAAATTTATTTTGTGTCATGTTTACTTAAAACCTTCTCTGCATTTGACACAGATTTTTGACACCTTACAAGTTCTACTAGCTGAACTTTCTGAGACTTCTGTTGACACTATGTTTATATTCGGTGGGAACTTTAATTGCAGGATTTCAGATCAAGGCATTGTCCCCGATGAAATGATGGAAAACGCAAATTTATTTAGTAATAGACTAAGCTTAGACACTATATTTGATTCTAGGGGTGGACAATTAATTGAATTTATGTATGAGAATCCATTTTCAATTATTAATGGTCGAACTACACTAGACAGACCTGGTAAATTTTCGTATGTAAGCAAACTGGGCAATAGTGTGGTTGACATGGCCTGGGCCAATAATATTTTCCTTTCTGATGTGAATAATTTCTTTGTTGGAGAAGATGATTTATTATCTGACCGCTTTCCTGTAAATTTAGTACTCAGTTATGGTGTTACATCATCATATTTAGATAGCAATAAAATAAGAATTAATAACCAAAAGCATAAGAAATTAAGCTGGAAAAACTGTTTATCCTTAAGTTACAAATTAACAATTAGTCAATCAATCAGAGCCTATTTAATCTTTAATCCAGAGAAGTCATTTATTAATTTTTGTGAAGCCATAAATGGAACAGCTAGTGACTTAAACTCTAACTCTAACTTGAAGAATCCCAAGGAATTCTGGCAAACAATCAAAAAGTTCCGTAACACATACAATCGCAAAGCTCTTCCAGTGCATATTTGGCAAAATTTTCACTCAAACATATATCCCCATGGAACAACGATGATTCTTAGTTTTCAGGATGTCACTCACCCCCTTTTGGATACTCCTCACGAGTTTCTTAAAAATCATCCTTATTCAATTCAATATTCGACTCTGCTATTATTCCGAAATCTTGGTCTAATATTTTATTAACTATGCATAAGGGATGCTCGACAGATGATCCTGGAAACTACAGAGGATTAACTGGTTAACTGTTGGGCTAAAATATTCACTTCCCCTATTCTAAACATACATGAATGTAATATTCTGCCAGAGTGTCAAGCTGGCTCTCGTTCAGGCCGAGGCTGTCAAGATAATGTTTTTACCTTGAGCAGTGTCATACATTTACATATAAGACATAGAAAACGGAAACTGTTTGCAATTTTCGTTGATTTCAGAAGAGCCTTCGACTCGGTGGATCATGCGGATTTGTGTAAGAAATTATTTCAACTAGGAATATCAACAGAAATTCTCCGTCTAATAAAAATGCTTTACCTGCATGCAACTGTGCAAATAAAGGGTTCTGATAGCCTAACTAAATCGTTTGGAATGACTATAGGCGTTTTACAACCTTCAAGCCCCTCATTGTTCGCACTGTTAATAGCTGATTTTGAAACCTTTTTTTACGACAAAGGCGCGCAAGGTATAAATATTGATGACCAAAACGATGTATTGTCACTAATGTACGCTGACGACCTTGTCATTCTGGCACACACTGAGATTGATGTTGTGAAAAAGTTGAAAATTTTGGGAAAATATACCAGTTCTAATAAATTAACTGTGAATTTACAGAGGATAAAAACTATGCAATTTTCTAGAGGAGGTTTCCGGAAACCTAAGTTTAATTTTCATTTCAACAACCAATTGATTCCTACAACCAATAAATATTCATATTTAGGTGTAGTCTTCACTTCATCAGGTCTATTTAATGAAATGGCCCAATCAAGTGTCAACAAAGGTAAGCAGGCAATAGGTTCTCTTTTACCTATAATGGCTAAAACAAAAATTGATACTTGGCAACCTAAAATCAAATTGTTGGAGTCATTTGCCCTCAGTGTCATGTTTAATTGTATTTCTGTTTGGGAAGTGAGGTATTGGGATATTTAAGTAAGAGTTCGGCTGTATTTTCTGAAAAGAGTTCTTTTAGTTCCTATCAATACTTCAGATGCTATCATTCGTTTAGAGACTAGAAGAGTCAAGTTTGCATTTGATATTTTTAAAATGTCTCTCAACTGGATACAAAAAAAACTAACAATGGATAATCATCGCTATCCTGAGCTCTGTTTTAAACAACAACTGCGTTTGGTCAACTCTACAGATATGAAGTATAACTGAATAGTTCAGTTGAAAAAGTTCTTTGTTGATATTGACTGTGACCATATATGGAACAATTTGAATCATCCTTCTTTTATATCGCACGTACCTAACTTTAGAATTACCCATCCAGGTTACCCGCACTTCTGCTCAATTGCGTATGTCTAACCATTTTAAAGTTGAATTTGCATTAAATAATATTGGATACATTATTGATCCTGAATTGGATTGTACTGTTTGTAATATTCATGAAAAGGAAACTATTTTCCACTTACTGTTTGATTCTCCGATTTATACAACAATGAAACGGAATATCCCTTGCCTTTGAAATGTCAACTCACTACTTCATGTCTTGAATAAAATCACAATTTTTGAGGCTAGGAAAATTGCGGAATACATTTGGAATATATTGAAATTACGCCAATTTGTCTTGAATGAATAATGTTTTGTGTGTAGTTGTTGATTCGCTTAACCTTTCCCATTTTAAAAATACTTTTTTCATATAGAATTATATTGTACCTTGCTGTAACATTGTTTTTCTAGAAGATATAAAGTCATTATTATTATTATTATTATTATTATTTGAATGGACGTTAAACTAGTTAACGAAAATTCGTATGATGGATGACTTCCGTTACCCCAAATTTTGCTTCTTCAATCAATTGCATCTAATGGAATGTGATCGCAAGTACAACTGGGCAGCTCAGGTAAAAGGTCTTTTTACTTTCATTGATACCAATCTCACTTGGAATAATCTCTTCCTTCGCTTTTTACAGATTGATAGAAAATCTCTCTTACTTAAATTTAAAAATAAACTTCTAGAATTAGATATTCCTCACTGCCAACAGTCATTCTTCCTTCCCATATATAAACATTTAACAGTATCTGCGTCACGACAAAAATATCTGTGCCTAAAAATGCCCATCCAAATTACGAGTACTATCGCGCAACTTCGGTTATGTAATACATCCTCCTTAAACTTCACATACAAAGGCTGTACCTATCAGATAAACCCTAATAAAATCCGCACTATTTGTAACCAGAAGTAGTTAGAAACGATTGTTTTTGATTGTCCAATATATTGTAGTGTGAAACAATCCACCTTAAATGACCTAGCCGATATCAATGTTGCAACTGATTCACTAAATAATATTACTATAAATTCAGCTAAAGCAATTGCTAGCTATATTTGGAATGTTCTTAAGCACAGAGCCTTTATTATAAATGAATAACTTATATTTATTTTATCATTGTAAACAGGTTTATTGTTCTCACCCTTTCCATAAAATTGTAAAGATTTTAAAAGGAAATGAACTATCTATCTATCCATCCATCTATCTATCTATTGATCCGAAACCGTTTTGTGGAATCACAGAAGATAACATAAGAGGAAAAATCAAGATCTGGCTAGTTGGGGAACACCAATTCAAATAGAGGCTCCTCCAAACATAAGAAGTTTACTGAATAAGGGAGACAAGTAACTCTCATCCAGGCTGTTGAAACTAGTTGAGAACATTTGAAGACATTTACCGACATGGTGACTGGACAGTGCACCGAAAGGAATCATTTGCTCGGAATGGGCAAAGTGAGTGAACCTATGTGCAGATAATGTGAACTTTATGGAGCTTACAAGGACCTAGGCGAAAGCACTTCGAGAAAGGAATGATACAACTATCACAACTCCTGAAAATCCTTCCAGTTGAACAGGTGGCATATATAAAAGACAAAAAGCTTCTGGATTGGAAGTATATAGCATGGGAAATTGTACAAATATTCAGTTGAAGTGCTTGGGCTGTCGAGCACAATCCAAACTCGAGTTTGATAAATACTCTAAAGTGATAAGGAGATTGGTACCTCGTAGATTAGATAAGATATGATGCGGTGGATGTCCCTCTGCAACTTTCTCAGATATATTGTAGTTCTCCGAATCTAGATTACATTCTCAGTCTCTTTTCAAAGCCAATCAGCTTCGAGACTAAATCTTTCATGTAATTTCTTGGTCGTGGCTTGTCATTTCTCATCGCCTTGTACATACTAGACCGTTTATTCACCAGCTAGTCGCACTGCCATAGGATGTGCTCTGCAATCGCTTTCTTTAGGTGACCGAATTTGCACATGGCTTCGTCTATTAACTCCATCAGCTTTGAATACTTGTTAAGCTTAAAGTAGGTACTCTGTTAAAATACCTAGGTACTACGACTTTGACAGCTGCTCTATCTTTCTTTATTAGGTCTGCCGTACATGTTCGCGAAAACTGTTTCGCCCTTTTCTGACGTGTAGTAGTACCTGGCATCTGATTATTTTCAAGCATTCATTACATTATCTATACCTTTGAAATAAAACCGTTCGACTGAAAAAACTTGTTCCACTCATTTCTAAATTCCCTGTTTCATTTCTCTGTCTTGATTGGTTACCCATACGATAGAAAATTACAATTGAACAATAAAAAACTCCTGTCCTGTGGAGTTCCTGACCTCCTAAAAGGATCCTTGTTTTTAACAACTGCTTTGGGCCCGTCTCTTTGAATGTTCGACCAAATGCTTCCACGTATTTCATGTGATGGGCGTGAATTTGTTATGTTCGAGTAGTATCTTCGGAATCTCAAGTTTTCGAATGAATTTATCATCGTTTGAGTCCCATGAGGGAGGGAGGGAGGGAGTCTTGCGCAGAACGTCGGGAAAATAAATAAACATAACCTGTGTAGCGTGTAGATCATGGCACTCATTTCAATGAAGTTTTTTAATAATAGGAACTACTGAACAAAAATTAACGCAGATGGAGCGGTTATGTATCAAATAATTGATGATTCGCAAGATGATGATGAAGATACGACAAGAATGTTTCCTGATGAAAGATATCCTTTTACATACAATGATCCAAAACTGTTGGAATTATATAGTGTGGATAAAATATACCTTCCTTAAAACCCACATTTGTTGGATCCATTTTTAGAAGACCCTTCAAGATCATCCGCACTTAGTGAGGAAACAGAAGTGCCTTTTGCCTTGAACTTCTACAGTCATGGAAGCTATAAACTATTCACAGGAGAAAAAATGTACTCTGATTTTTCCCATTGCCATAACATAAAAGTATGGAGTCACAAAACACAGAATGAAAACGACCACAAACTACATGTAGTCTTCTCCTCTCACGTACCCTTTAAACTGACACATAAGATCTACAAAGTTCTTCTCCAGTGCATTCGAAAGGTATTCATAACTCGTTTTCGGAAACTTACTCGGGTGGACATGATCCCTAACCTGCACGTGCGTTCACCTAACCCGAGTAGCCTATCTGTGTTCGGAAACTTCCGAGTTGTTGACTGGATGACTGACCCAGGTTCATTTTTCGTAACCCACCTCGAGAGGTAGGTCGTTAGAGACGGTATAGGCACCGCATGCGCATTACTGGAGGGTAATATAACATAACCTAATTCTTTTCGTGGTAACGAAATATATTGCTTCTATCAAACATGAACAAAAGGAGCCTTGCTATATTAACGGCATGGCATTTGATTATTTTTCCGAACATGATGACGAAGTTGAGGAAGAGATGTATGTTTTGTTATAACGTTAGCTGTCAGATCAAAAAAGAAGCCTATTAGTTCGTAAACTACAGTTCCCGGGTAGCAGATCGGTGTGATCCATCACGTGACCTCTCTGGATCGAGTTAGTGAGCTGGAGTAAGTTTCCGAAAACGCTTATATTGAACTTTCGAGTAACGTTCGATTCGGGTGGAAAACACTCGACGGTCTCGGGAATAGTCGAACGTTCAAAGATCCGGGTCTTGGTGGCAGACGCTTTGCTTTTTGATTGCGGGAGGAGTCATTAATATTTGCATAGTATTTTGGCCAACTTCAAATCACAATCGACGTTTTATTGGAATTATATTGAACTGGTTGATCTACTGCATAAAACTTTCGTTAATTGTGACTGTTAGGGCCGGTTCTACAAGAGAGATTTATACTAGGTATAGTTATTCTGGGAATAAAGTTATACGAGAATTTATACCTAGTTTAAAACTAGTTGGTTTCACGATGCTTTTTTACACCGGTATAGCAATTCTTGGAGTAAGAATTGCTATACCGGTGTGAAAAAGCATAGAGTTTTATTTTAGGTATGAACTCTGGTATAACTTTATTTCCAGAATAACTATACCTAGTATAAATCTCTCTTGTAAAACCGGTCCTTAGTGTATTGATTCATCTGCCGATATTATGTTTTCCGTGGACATGGAAACGAAAAAATACCCACAACTACGTCAACAAAAAATTATATTGGACAAAGTCTTTAAGAGAATAAATATTGATTGTGACGACAACATGCAGGTCCAAGTACAACTTATGTATTTGGTTAAGCAGGAAAATGAAATGGCTGGAAAGAAAAGTACTCAAAAGTACTCCAGAAAAAGCTGGTCGAACAAGAAGTTTAAATAAAAATAACATTACAGAAACTCGGAAACAGCCAATTCCAATTACTACTGATGAAGGTAGATCTTCTGGTCTACTTATTCAAGTTTCAATGCATTTTCTGTCTATTGAGAAATTGAAAAAATGTAATCCGACGTTCAGTGGCGGCGGCCATCTTGAATCTTGATCAATCGGTCGATAAGAAGAGGGTGAAATTCAATCCATTAGAATTCATTAAAAAAAACACAAACAAAGCAAGCTGAATAAAACTGTATAAATATAATTACTTGCTTTTATTTGAATTGATGGTTTCTCAAAACTATTATCGCGATTGATTCAAATTAAAATCTTTTCAACAAAATAAATTGCTGGTATCGTATTCACAATAACTCTTAAATTCGATTTCCCAATACAATTTTTTAGGTATATAGACCAGCTTCATCTCACTATTTAGCGACTCTATAATTGATTCAAGATCAATGACTCTTGATACAGCATCGTTTCTCTACCTTTAAGTGCTTTCGACCCGATTTTCAATCACAATTCTCTTCGCGAACTACCCCCATATACAAAAACTTTTGCGAGATCGTAATTTATTTTAATTCAAATTTAATTTAACAATATTTTTGTAATAATCAGCTTTGTTCCGATAGTCGATTTCCCAATAATATTTTTTTGCAAATATATCGACCAGATTCATCTCACTATTAAGCGACATTATAATGGGTGATTTAAGATCATTGATTTTTGATATACAGCATCGTCTCTCTACCATTTAGTGCTTTCGGCCCGATTTCCAATCAACAATGCTCTTCGCGACTTCTCCCCTTATACAAAAACTTTTGCGAGATTTTTTATATATTTTCTTTCCATTTAATTATCGATATTTTTATGAAAATCAGTTTTGTTCCGAAGTCTACTGCAATGTACCTAAACTTTGCATAAAAACAACTGAGCTATCTTGCTTGGCTCAGGTGTGGCATACTTCCTTCACTATGTAATTATGTGAGCTGAGGTGACATTCATTCAGACTTGGAAGATCTATTGTGTCTCTTGTCTTCTACTTTCACCACCATACCACTGCGAACTCAAAGCTATTAAACTTATATGGGCACAAGTAAAGGGTGATGTAACACGAAAAAATAAAACATGAATTGGAAGACCTACAACAATTACTGCAAAACTCTTTGTCAAAAGTGTTTGGCAGTAAACTGGAAAAAAAGTATAAGTCATACGCATAAAGAAGAACAGAAGATGTGACAGCTGGACAATATCATGGATGGAATCAGTGAATCTATGATAATTATTGTTGGAGCTGAGAATTCAGATTCTGATGGAATGGGATTTTGATCAGGTACATCATCTGCAAGTTTTCAACAAATCAGCCCTTATTATAGCTACTAATTATTCTTACATGTAAAACTAATTAATTAATTAGATTGAATGATCTAGGATCTTTTTCTCACCTAACTACACCGCACTTTCACTGCAAATCTATCACTCCTAAATATATTTGGAAGGTAGTGGTATTAGGGTTCTATTGTCCTCGCTGCCTGCGGTTCACTATACAGGAAGAATCTAGCTAAAGTTTCTAATTGAACACTTATTCACATGAAAAAGCACTCACAATTCTGTTTAATTTTTTGAATCACCCTGGAGTGGATCAGACACGTTTTTGAGTTTATAATGAGTTTTCAGGCAAGCAATATTATATGAAAACACTATACATTATTAGCTGATCCGGCCCCCTTCAAGTGAGGCCTTGGGTCACAAGACATGATTCGTGAGAAATATATCTAAATCTACTGCAAGAGGTACGATCTGGATGTGTGAAAAGTTTCATGAACTATTCAAGAGTGGAAGAGGAAACGTTCAAGTTTATTGTTTCAAAAAAAGTTCCAGTGATATCCCGGAAGAAAACCCATCGAAGGAATCAGAAGGATTCATTGAGGCCTTATGGTTACCCTCCGATATCTGGCAACAGAAGAGAGTTATGCTAGTGTACACTGCCGACTGCAAAAAAATACGTGACCATTCTAATGACTTTTTTCTCACAGTCCTCATCGTTGTTATTTACAAATAATTGATGATTTTTTTTTGTCGAAAGGCCAAATTGTTTTGGAACTGTGATATCTTTTATCAAATATGATAGCTTGTAATTAATTTTCTAGATTTCCTATGAAAGGAATATTTTATAAAATGTGGTATATTACACCTGATTAAAAATTATTAGGTACATAACCAACAAAAATAGGTTCCACCGTCCCTTGATAAACACTATATTGACTCTTATCTTTGACCTCTTCGAATTTCGAGAAGTATTCGCCAACAAGTCATAAAGTTTCTTGTTTTTCAAAGTTTCATTGCAAAACTGAGTCGATAGGGTGGCTCATACGAGAAGAAAACATTGCGACAGTCAGTCTGGCGCCCAAATGCGGTAGTTACATTTAGAGCGGAGCTATTTATTGTTAGTTTTTGTGAGTCTGCAGAATTGCGACGCCATCAAATTCTCCCCCAAACAAAATTCCGATGAATGTTTTCCGTGAGAGCAGTGGCGGAAAGGGGATATCAGAATCAATGTTTTCCAGAAACTCAATTTAATAATCAAATTATAAAGTTAAATTGATTCGATTGTGTGGTACTAAATAAATACAGACAATCATGTTTGAAAATTTCCATTTCTTAACTACAGCCACGAAATCGAATACCTTGGGTTATTTTTTGATGGAGCGTTAAATTGGAAATGTCACATTAGCTTAAACATGTCAACGAGGTCTTAATCTACTCAGATGTCTTGCAAACAAAATATGGGGTGCTGATGGTACTACGTTACTAACACTATTCAGAACACTCATTCGTTCTAAAATGGATTATGGATCCTTAGCCTACAGTTCAGCTTCTAAAACAACACTGAAAATACTAGATTTCGTTCATAACAATGCTCTTCGTATTATTTCTGGGGCATAAAGAAGTACTTCTATAGAAAATCTTCAATGGGAACTGGGCGAACCTCCACTTCATGAAAGACGACGATTTATGAGTCTTGCGTTCGCTATCAAAAACAATCAAAATATAGCGAATATTTCATCACCACTGATGCATTACAGAACCCACCCACCTTTCAATTCAAGAGTTCATCAAATTTTAAGATCCATAAACATACCATACATCCCTCAATCACAAAATCAACATAGCTTTACTCCTCCTTGGCTTATACCACTTCCAGAACTTGACCTCCATTTATTGACCTACAACAAAACGGAAACCAATCCAAAAATAATTATCAACGCCTTTCGCAGAACTATCACTCACTATCCTGAGCACGTTTCTATTTACACAGACGCATCAAAAACAGACTGTGGAGTTGGATCTGCCATTTTTGCGCCCAACATATGCTCAAAATACAAACTACCACCAGAATCAAGAGTTCTGACAGGAGAGCTTTATGCAATAGATAGGGCACTGAGTTTCATCAAAACGGAATTTGAAAGGAAATTTTTTATAATTACTGATTCCTGGAACTCATTACACATAATATCTAAACTATACAGTCATCATCCTATTGTCAATATGATCAAAACAGAATTATATGAATTGAAGAATAAAAGTATCGTATTCCTTTGGGTTCCCTCACATGTAGGATTGGTGGGTAACGAAGAGGCCGATAAATTGGCAAGAGAAGCAGCAAGTGATAATAGATTAATTCCACATTCCAATCCATTACCAATAGACCTGCGAATCATCTACAAACACAAAATTTTGGAAAATTGGAGTGATAGCCTGAAACAATCCCAGCTTGGAGAGATCAAATCTTTGTTTGGACCATGGCAAAAGCATGCCCCCAATCGGTTCATGGAAGTTGTAGTGACTAGACTACGTCTAGGACATAGCAGACTCAGCCATCAATATCTATTGATTGAGTGTCCGCTAAGGTTACAGCATCACCTACCGACCAATTTAAGTGCAGTGTTCAAAGTTTAATACAGTTTTTAAAGGATTATGAGCTTCTATACGAAATATAATTATTGTATTGTTCAACTAACCTAGGTACAAAATAATCATTCGCTGTTCCACCGCTAATAACCAATATGGTTGATACGGAAATAAAAAAAAAAAATTCATTGGATACCTTTAATTGAGGTTAAAAATATGTAATTTCAGCAGACAAGTTATAGTTCGCTGTCATTCCAAGAAGAGCAACTGATATAAAACGAAGACGTGAATTTAATTAAAGATTACCGGAAGAGTTTAAATCAACTTTTCCTATTCTTTTTTCGTTTTTTCTTAAATTGTTTACTTTGTTAAACATCAAATTCTTGCTTCCACTAAACGTGGCTTTTCGACATTTTTTACTTATTTTGTAACTGAGCTGTGAATGTGCTTCAAATATCAATCTGGTGTTTTTGGCAAGAACATTCGAATTCTACTATATTTTTCAAAACGATGAGAAAAATGGAGTTCTCACCCACATAATATTTGTTATTTCTGTTAATCTTATTAACTTCCCACACTGTCCAATAAACTAGCAACTAATAAAACACCAAAGGTATTCAAGGCTCATGATTGGCTGTAGTTGTACGGGTGTACGGCTGTCGGAAGCTATGGTGCTTGTTTCACGCTAGCACCCTCTAGTCTGGCACCAAATTGGGACACATGTAGCTCGATCTCCATACTCACGTTTTTTCTGTTCAGGAAAATATTGAATTAATATTTACCCATCACAAAATCTATATTAGTGAGTTTTCTTTTTATTTTGGTTTCATCATTTGAAATTGTTATCTCGGTTATCTAAAGTATATGAAATATCAAAATATTTCGTACACTTGCACATCTCATATTTGAAAAAATAAAATTACCAATTTTTTTTTGAACGTGAACCCTATATTCAGCAGCAATAAAATTCGATGGATAGACAAGTCCAATTCACAGAAACGAATATTCCCCAGAAGGCCCAGATTTCAACATTCTTTTCGTAAATTATTTGGTAAATCGAAAATAAAAAAATGATTGTGGATTGATTTTACAAAAAACAGAAAAATTCCTATTTTCATACTTTTGTTTCCATTTTTCATTACATTTGATGTTTTCCCTAATTTTTCTTGGCACCACCATTGGAAAACAGAGACAAAGATTGCATTCTGATTCCCAGACTCTGCTTGATTTTTCTATACTGCAAAATCAGACTGGTTGAATAGACAATCAGAGGGTAAACTTACGGTGATTCCCTTCTACGATTGCGGTCGTTAGGGAAATGCATTGGCTTGGAATATATTATGGATTATGATGAAAAAGAGAATTAATGGAGCTTGTTATACCACCATTAAAACATTTATTGCTTTTGTTCAGTTATAAACTTGGAATTAATCAATAGTTTCCCATGTTTCAATTTCGTAAAATTGTATTATTGGAACTTTAGTTCTTTATGCCAGGTTATGTTTGAGCGACCAGGGGTCGCGACGCAAAAGATCTGACCGTTACGCGTTACGTTACGAAACGTTATGTTACATTTCTTCGTTATGTGCCTTGCTTTTGCGTGCTTGTGCCTCCTTAGTCTCTCTCTCTCTCGTTTACGAAGCAGCGATTCATAATAATAAATATGCTCCTAGCCGGATTCGAACCCGGGCCGCCCGCGTCCAAAGCGAGCATTCTAACCACTGAACCACCGATGCTATATTGAAATTTTATACAAAGCTGGTATTCGCAGTGCTAGTGATCTACTTGAATTTGTTCGGATAAATTTTTACTATATTTCCATAATTTGTTTTGCGCGATTAAGGGGTCTAGCACATTTACTTTTCGAAATACAGGGTGTTGAAATTTTGAAAACTTGAATGTTTTAATTCGATAACTTTAAAATGGATGGATAAATTGATTTGTCATTTGGCAGGTTGTTTTTAAATGTAAAACGGCATATTTTGAAACAAATTTTGTGGTAAACGTACAGTTCTTGAAATTTGTATAATGCTACGGTTTCATTTTTTAAATATACGATGCTGTTATTAGTAGATGTTGCCAGTCGGACTCCCTATTTAAAAATAAAATTAACAATAAAAAAAACTTCCTCACGGGGAATCGAGCCCGGGTCTACTGCGTGAGAGTCTGGTATGCTTACTACTCAACCACCAAAGAATATGCAAATCGTTTATCTATAACGTCAGATGTATCACATAATTTTTGCTTAAAAGGAACTAAAGTTCCTACCGTGTGTCCCGCAACACGTTCTACCTTTTTTGCTATTGTGAGCTGCTCACTTTTCCAAATTGTATAGTTATTCAATTTCAAGTATTGATTCCACAATGAAGAATTTTCAGAAAATAAACATGCACTTCCTATTTAGCTTAAACGGACATTATGTTGGTCATACGCAGGTCATTTTTTGTGCTATTGCTATATATTAGTGTTTTAAAAAACAATGAGACTTAAAGAAACCAACGTGATGCAAACACATCATGACGCGTTTGTACGGACGTCACCTTCTTTGATGACGTTGAGATGACGAGTTCTCTCCATTTTGCAATCCAACGATCTGTTAAATGAAATTTAATTCGGTGTTTCAGAGCAAACAGAAATATGATTTTGATCTTTTGGCATACACAAAAGTGCTTATTTTGAAAAAAAGTAACTTCATTTGGCTTCAAGGACAATCTGTGTCTTGATGATAATGATGAACAATAAAAAGTTTGGTCAATTTAAATCTGCAGATAGAACTATACTTTAAAAGCCCAAGTGATGGCTATAGCTTTGCACTGAAAAAGTACACCCCTAGATTGTAAGCGAACATATACAAGCAATTTTGCATTTAAGAGCCAAAAACTTCGTCTAGACTTCTGTCAAAAAAGGCCGGAAAATACACAGTCTGAACCAAAACAGATTCAGTAAATCAAAGACCGTAGTACATGATTTTGCTAAGAGCTGTAGCAGCATAAAAACTACTGGGTGAACATTCCATGGCAAATGCATGGAAAAACATTCAAGGATAAACACCTGCACAAACTAGAACCATACAACATCTATTGTACACATGCAACACAGTAAAGTATTGTTACTATTTGGCCAACTACAAGACGACACTAAACTATCCTAAAATCACCCAGTTAAGAGCAGGAGCATGAATATGAAGAGCTGCAGAGTTATCGAAAACTTTATCAAACGAACTGAGCGAAAAAATCCACCAACGTTGTCTAACAGGCCTACCTTGGAAGATGAACGACCAGCAAATAGTGATAACAAAAATGTATCTTGGTTTTGCGATACTTTCTCAAGACCAAGACCCAATGCCCAGGTCCAAAGCCAAGACTTAGAATGCCAGACCAACACAAAAGTGGAAGACTAAGCGGAACTTTCGTTTTGAATAGGGTATATAAGAATATTGGTCCCAACTTCAATATATGCTGTTGATCATTGATAATTTATACTCGGAAATTTTCCAAAACATTGCAAGTAGTGCGTAACAAACTATATGAGCAAGACCAAGACAAACACTGAGTACGTAATACCAAGAGTAGAAGTATTTGAGACCAAGACCGAACAAGCAAGTCAAGGCCGTCACCAGGACTGTCTTGGTTTTTGCTCCACTCATCGCTACCATCAAGGCATATACTTCATTCTCTCGCCTTCAGATTTGAGACATATTCAGTAAATAGACGAATAAGCTTTGCTGAAAAGATGAATTCGTTTGGTGAGATATGAATGGGTATAATCCACAATGATCTATTCGTATTTTCTCCAGATGCAGCAGCTTGATTACGGAAGCGATTAGCGGAGGAGTATATAGGCTCTCAGATGCACATAAGACCCCATATTATTTTTAATATTGATACACTTTTCGGCGAATTTAATAGGTACAACCTACTATCAGGAATAATCTTATGATGTAGATGTATAAGATATTAGCTTAGTGAATGTTGGCTGTGTTAATATGTTTTATTTTTCCAATTTCAATTTTCGCAAGTGGTCAGTTTTGATGATATAGTTTAATTCACAATAAAATTTATGTGCGATTGTTTCTATAGCTTGTATGAAAATATTACATTCGCTCATATATAGGAGGGGTAATCTTTTGAAAACCATTGTGAAGGATATCTGTTATGAAGTAATTTGAAACGACTTTTCTCCAAAGAAGTTTCCACCTTCCGGTAGCTGAAGGTAAAAAACACTTAATTCCGCATGTTTTCCTGGAACTTCTAAACATAATTTCCATAAAAAGGCAGGTTTTATTGCATTAAGTTACGTTCGAGTGAAGTTCTCGAGAGACCGAAAATTCACCAACTCGATACATTCTCGAAGGAGTTTTATTTAACTATACAACTTTTCAATTTCCCTTCCCGAGTTTTCAAATGCGAAGGAGCTCGGGAATAGTTACGTGAAAATGTGTACTGGTACTGGTTTTGATTTAACTACTTAAATGGCGGATGTAGATTTATATTGAGGTGAAAATCTGCAAATGAAAATTATTTCCCAGTTGTCCAAGATCAATACAACAAAAACAATATTATTAGAAAGTTTAAGAGGAGAAGTAAGGATCAGACTTGAAATAAGTCTCCCCTTAAATCCAAAACATACTATTTGCCACCCCTTTCTCAACATATTAGCTCTTATAGACCGATAGCGCATGACATGTGTAGGATTGATTATTTCAAATGTAAGCCGTTTCCACCATCGAGTCTAATGTGAAAAACCTGTAGAGTTAGTCTGTTGTCCAAGACCGAAACTTGCTTTTCGACGCTACAGGGGACATTGAAAATGATATTTGGGAAATGTTCTCAAGATCTTCTTAGATAGCAAAATCTTCTTCTTAAGAACATCAAAATTACTTGATGGAGAATTTTCACTCAAGGAACGAATCTGATATTCTTGCTTTTTTATGTTTCACTTTTGTTATCATGAACAAAGATTTCTCGGATAGTTGGTGAAAGGCAGGAATGATGATCGACTTCCTTTCGATTGCAAAATTCGTTTAGTTTTTCCATGAACTTAATAAAATGTATCTGGTTTTTAATTTCCTATTTGAAATTTAATAAACGTGAGCTGCTACTGCTTCATTTATTGTTCCATTGAAACTTTTTAATAACATCGACCCAACATAAACAAAAGCAAATTTAGTACACACAACGTTTACCTAAATTAACGCAGTCAATGAATATTTTAGGAAGTATGACATGCCGTCGTCGACGGCGACGCAACACGGTTGGGATCATTTGCTAGAGCTACTTAGGTGAACCGAAACTTTCTGATATTGTTTGTTAGTTCTTGATAAATAGCCAGGTGGAAAGGCAATCTTCAAGAATCCAATATACAGGAAGATTAGAAAAAGATTTGTTTTCTCCAATTACACTTTGAAATAATTTGGAAACGATCTTGATTGATTAGGCGAGAGATTTTTTTTGAAAATATTCATGAGTGATAAAACATTTCCAGTTTCTTGAAGGTAAACATACAGGAACATTTTTGGAATTTCACATGAAATTGCATCAAGGGCTACACAAAATCCTGTAAGATTATAAGGGAGTAATATTATTATCAACCCTTACTTTATTCAATAACGTGAATATTGGAGTGGGTTTCTGTTACCCTTTGTTTTTCACATATCATCCACATAATCTCCTATTGGCTATATATATATTATATACTCTCAAAACTATTGCCGTTAACACGGTCTGACCTAAATGCGAATCACACTGGACAAAAAGGAATTTATTTTCAACTAGGCAGATATTTGTACAGTATAAACCCGGTGTTTTGTGGTCTTTGTTTATTTTCGACCCGTAGATTTCCAGCCAGACGACCACCGACCAAGAAGGATAATAAACGCACATATATTTTCACTATTTGTACTGTTTAATAGGAGACAACAAAGTTAGCCGACGGTACCGGAACCTATAACGTGTTTTTATTTGGCTTGTAAATGCTTACAAACATTGTTGGATTTTTTGTTTCGTCATTTTCCTCAAGAACAAATAAAAAAATTCTGCAATCGTCTACAATGTCAAAAAAGTAACGGGAAACATAGGTTTTTATAGAACAATGGATGGAACAAGACGATTTCACACTACACATCAGTATTGAAAATTCCAGCCAACCAGAACAAGATAGTTTTGGACTAATGCAAAACATGCGATATTATTCAAAATTTATTGAGAAAATTCCAAACTATGATAAAAGGAACTAGTGGCTCATTTCATTGCTGATTCATCAGGATTTTTTCCAAGTAAAACAAATTTGTCGTCGGTAAGAGGCGAGGAAACATTTCTTATATCTTTCATAAACGTACAAATGGATTACGGTACCTATTTAACCAAGTAAAACTGGAAATACAAAGGTCACTGATAATACCAACGCCACTGTATAAATCAATATAAGTCAATTGACGTAGTGAGAGGGAAGAACACAGACACGCACTTGCCAATAGGAATTCAGCTGGTCAGACCTTTCGATAAAAATCACCAATTATGTGATTCGGGGGGTGTGGTAATTATGGTTTTCGTACAACGCTGCCAGAGCTTGAAGAATCCCATAACCAATTTGGAAAAGTGCTGTTACCTATTATTTATATAAAATAATAAGGCAAGATAAATTGCAGCGGCGACTCAATGTGGAGAGCACCTCAGGTGTGAATTCGGAGACCAAACTAATATCAGTTCAGAGAGTAGTCTTACCGGTTCGCGGGTAATCCTACTTAATTCAGGTTATTGAAGTTATATTGAAGTTAATGAGGTGATAGATGAAGTTAAGGAACCAAATGGATTTAATAAGTTGATAAATCAAGTTGAGGAATGTAATTGAAGTTAATTAAGGAAGGTAAGTGGGCGCCACCCTGAATAATATTAGTCGACTTGTTCTTCACCTCACAGCGCTCTATCAACAAACCTGGAAATGCTGGAAGGGAAGGAAGATGAACAACGTTGTGAAATTTACAAGTTGTGTAATGACTTTAAAACTAATATCACAGTGAATGAATGAATAAATAAAAAAAAATTTGGTTGTTGAAGCAATCACGTTGTTTTACTTTCAACTTTCAAGGTTTTTTCGGACAGGTTAATCCATAGAAAGTTAGTTCATGGAAAGCTACTTTATGGAAAGCTACTTCATGGAAAGCTACTTCATGGAAAGCTACTTCATGGAGAGTTCTTCGTCAAAAATGTCCGGTACAAAATGACAGGTACAGAATGTCAGGTACAAAATGGCAGGTACAAAATGCTAGGAAGGATAAATTGTATCAGCAATCGTTAAATTTTTTCATGAATAATTCAGGATATTTGCAGTTATTCGTTTTACAATTGGTTAAAGGAATTTATTCAAGAACGTGGTGCATGAAAAAAATATCCTGTATTTTACCACTCAAAAAAACAAAAAAAGCAATAAAGAAATGTGGAATCCTATGATACGATATGATACGATTAAGGAAATCTTATTTATTCCCATTTATCGGAGAAATCAAAGAAACAATATCTAGATAACATAAAAACTCAATTTTATTTCATCACTCCATTTTTAATCACAGAAGGCGATAAAAAAAATGTGATGCGAAATATACTCTGGAAATATTATATTCTAGGTTGGGAATTGGATTGAATCAATTAATTAATTGAATATACAATATATTTGAACTATATACATGTGAACCTTTTATCAACTGTATGAGAAAAACTAACCAAAGAACAAGATACAAAAAAAAACAATATCGCTGTATGTGTGTGTCTGGCGCTTATCACTAGGAGGAAAAAATATGAAAGCAGGAATCAGAAATGAAAAGCATATACGTAAATGCAACTTACCATTCACATTGAATGCACTTTATGAAGAAAAAAGGTTTGAGGTAAACCTCTCACAACAAAATAAAGTTTTAAACTTCTTCGTTCAGGGTTCACAGGAAAAAGAAATCTTATTTTTACTAGTCGCTAATAAATTGAAACATGCGATGAGCAATGGACATACGTGGCATATCCCTTTCCTGTTCACATGCTCCGCTTCGAGGAAGAATTTACATATTGGTGGTGTGTTCTTAAATTCTCTTTCTATAGAAGAGAAGAATTGGAATACTCGACCAATATCAGTGTATACTGATCCTCAACAACGGAGATTATCCGTCGCACATTAAATGTAAAAATTTGCCTTTCAGAGGTGATCAATGCTACAGGTTCTCGACGAGAATCAAATGCTGGTATGACAAAAGGACTGGCTACTCGCCGACCGGTAGATATTTGAATATACCAATTGGCTTTAAATACTGGCCAAATGTAACGTTACAGTGCTCATCTTTCAATATTCATAAATTGGAAAAATAATGTCAATAAAAAAAATCCCAGGAAGCAAGCACATCAAAGAATTAAAGAATAATCATATTTTTGATAATAAAATGTCCCTTTTCTAATTATTATCACGTGAACGTGGCAATATTGGATGTTTTCGACTACATTCCTTTCACGGCTTCAGATAACCTTGCCAAAGGATATTTTGCTTTAGATTTTCCAGTTAATAGAACCAAAATCTGCAGCAAAAGATTTGCCAATAAGATCTTGTGGTGTACTTCCAATTGCTTTTCCATTTTAATTGTAGTATTATTTATTATATTCCTATTTATTTTAGTTGCAAGAATATGAAAGAATAAATTTAAGTGGGGTTGAAATGACATATCGGGTAAGAGCGACAATAATTGACCATGGCAGATGTCATATTTTTCTATATGTTCCATGTGGAGTATTCATTCACATGAAATATCGAATCTATTCCCTCATCATACATTTCAAGAAAGATCAATCTAATGTCACATAAAAGATCCAATCTATATTGGGTCAAGCAATAGGTGAATATTTTTGACAAAAATCCTAGTGGAATACAGATGACGCAATCATATAAAATACATTACTTAGTATCATTTTGATATGTTTTGGACACGCAAATAAAATTCAGCAATTTGTTATAAACATTTAAAATAGAAGAAACCTTTTTTCAAGTTTTGTTTTTAATATAGAGTAAAACGTACTGAAGCAATCCCAATAGCATGAATAAATTGTAGATAATCAAATTACGAACAAAATGAGGGGTCGAGTGAGTCAATCGGAATATCACGAACCGAGAAAATGAGAAAAACCGGAAAATTAGTAACTTTTTATAATATTTATATCTTCGTCATTTTTCAACTACAACAGCTGAAAGTTGGTACGAAAGAAGTTTTTCGTATGCCCTTTATTTGCGCGAAAAACACCCTAGAACGGAGTAACGTCGGAAATAACAGGGTGGATTGGTAACCGGGATCAAGTATTGTCAAAGTTATCGTCGCTTGGCGTCTGCTTTTCGCGCATATAAAGGGCATACGAAGGACTTATTTTGTACTAAGTCTCAGCTCTTGCAATTGAAAAATGACAAAGATATGAAATTCCAGAAAAATGACTGACTACCCGGTTTTTCCTGATTCTCTCGGTTCCCAATTATCCGATTGACAGGCTCAATCCCTCATTTTGTCTTCCAATTATCCACAATTTACCTTCACATATCAATGAGATTTCTTCAGTACGTTTTGCGCTATATAAAACAAACTGAAAATAGGTTTTTTTCGTCTTAAATGTGTGTAACACATTACTGAACAACATTTGCGTACCCAAAACATATCGAAACGATACTACGCAATGTCTTTCACATGATGACATCATCCGTTTTCTACTAGGATTTTTGTCAAAAATTACTACACTCGCATGGTACGTTGCTTGGCCTATACACTGTGGTATTTATAAGATGCGACATGGGGATTCCTGTAGATAACTGTCAAACGCTAGCTGAACTTTTTACCAAATAGCTTTCATAAAAAATAACAGATTTGGAAAGGACGTTAAATTGCACTTTTGATTTTCTTAAATTCGCTCTGGTTTAATAAGGAAATTTTCATACCTCTTTCGAAAATGAATATCTATGTTTAAAAAAGTCGAACTCCATTTTCATACCTCTTTCGAATACTTTCAACCGCATAGAAGGTAGCAAGGCGGGTGGAAACACAGAAAGTCTTAAAGTTAAACCTGAAGTATGGCGGTTTGACTCGCCGCTGTGGTGAATTTTTTTTTTTAATTTCTTCCCACAATTTTTGTCTGAAAAACATTAAATTTGGTTAAAAACTAAGTTATTTGTTTCACAAATTGTGAAAAAAGAACTAAAAACAAGAAAAAAATTTCAACACAGTGAACCGCCATACTTCAGTTGAAACTTCCAAATTCCTCGTGCTTCTACCTGTATCTTCTCAGCAGCTAAAAGTATTCGAAAGTGGTATGAAAATGGAGTTCGACTTTTTTAAACATAAATATCAATTTTTTTTATTGAACCAGAGCGAATTTGAGGAAATTGAAAGTGCATTTGAACTTATTTTTCAACGACCTTCCCAAATCTGTTATTATTCTTTTTAACGCTATTTTGTAAAAAAATTAGCTTGAGTTATACAGATTTGATTATGTCGTATCTCATAAATAACTGTACAGGGTGCGCCAATTATTTCCACTCGATCTCTAGCACCGAAACTAAAAGAGGTATCAACAAGATTTCTTGTAGGTTTATACGGTGTCACTCGGACTACAATTGTAAAATATTTTGATGTATACAGGGTGGCTAATTTTTGTGGAATGAAAATTAATTTGGTTTTTTTAAATTCAACACCCTGTATACGATTATGTCTTCTGATTCTACTTAATATTAGCTTTACGGTAGTTTTTTGAATTTGTTAATCCGACGCGGCGTTGACAAGTTACTCCTATTATAAGCAGATTTAATGAAAAAACAGCACTTCAGAAATATTAGCACAATAAACACATTTTTTCAAAAATTCCTCCAAAAGGCTACTATGCTGTAAATGGAACATACACCTACCACAATAATTACCCAACATCTTCACCTGTTGCACAGGGTGTTTGCCGATGGCGTGCAAATAGTCTAGTTTTCAAATTGCAATAACTTAATTTTTCCAAATGGGACACCCTGTATATTTTTCTTCAGTTAGAAGCTCTCCTTAATACACATTAAAAAAATATAGGGTTTTGGACATCTAACTTTACTATTTACTCTAATAATTGACGTTAAATGAGAAATAACATATTTTACACAATTTTTAATAAGAAAACAAGTTATCTATGAAAATGACAGTAGGTATATTTTGTTGTAGCATTAATTGTCAACATAAAATTTTGTATTACATCACGTCTACTATTATTAGGTATAAAAATGGATTATAATAAGAATTATAGTGTGCAAGAAAATATTGATATGATATGGATACTGGGTGAATGTCAAAAAAATGCGTTTCTTGCTAGTAGGGTCTATCGTCAAAGATACCCAGAAAGACGTCATCCACAAAAGGATACTTTTGAGAATTTAAAGAATAGATTTGATAGAACGGGAACCGTCAAGTATGAAAAACATTCACGTGATGCTACAGCTGTTACTGTTGACAACGAATATAAAGTAATGATCAGTATAGTTGAAGATCCCAATGTAAGCACAAGGCAATTAAGCAATCAGTTAGATATTTCCAATACCACAATTAGACGCATAATAAAGAAGAATAAATATCACCCTTACCATATCCAGCTTCACCAAGAATTGTTACCGCGTGATTTCGCGCGTAGAGAAGAATACTGTAGACGGTTAATAAACAAGATAAATACAGAGCGTAATTTTTTAAACAAAGTTTTATTCTCCGACGAAACCACATTTCATAAGAACGGTTGTGTAAATAGACACAACTTCCATTATTATTCGGACCACAATGAACATTTATTTAAAACCACATCACAGTATCGATGGTCTTTGAATGTGTGGGCGGGAATAATAGGTGATTATGTAATTGGTCCCTATTTCTTTGATAGGACTGTAAATGGAGCTGCTTTTTTAATTTTTTTAGAACTTGATATAAGAAACCTTTTGCAAAATGTGCCTCAAAATTATCGCAACGGAATGTGGTTTCAATTAGATGGTGCCACACCACACTACCAATTAAATGTTCGCAATTGGTTAAATAGGGAATTTCAGGATCGTTGGATAGGAAGGGCAGGACCTACAAATTGGCCTGCTAGATCGCCGGACCTTACACCTTGCGATTTTTTCTTGTGGGGTTTTATTAAAAATATTGTTCACAAAGAAGAGGTTACCACAAAACAAAATATGAAAGACAGAATTACTGCAGCATTTAGACAGGTGACCCCTGCAATGCTAAGAGATGTGCGTAAATCAATGAAAGAAGGGGCAAGAAAATTTATAAATGAAAATGGAAGACATTTTGAACATACCTATTATAAATTTTAACTTTCAATATTGTAGTTTTCTTACGATTAAACTTTGTAAAATTTTGTACTTATTAAAAATTGTGTAAAATATGTTATTTCTCATTTAACGTCAATTATTAAAGTAAATAGTAAAGTTAGATGTCCAAAACCCTATATTTTTTTAATGTGTATTAAGGAGAGCTTCCAACTGAAGAAAAATATACAGAGAGTCCCATTTGAAAAAATTAAGTTATTGCAATTTGAAGACTAGACTATTTGCACGCCATCGGCAAACACCCTGTGCAACAGGTGAAGATGTTGGGTAATTATTGTGGTAGGTGTATGTTTCATTTACATCATAGTAGCCTTTTGGAGGAATTTTTGAAAAAATGTGTTTATTGTGCTAATATTTCTGAAGTGCTGTTTTTTCATTAAATCTGCTTATAATAGGAATAACTTGTCAACGCCGCGTCGGATTTACAAATTCAAAAAACTACCGTAAAGCTAATATTAAGTAGAATCAGAAGACATAATCGCATACAGGGTGTTCAATTTAAAAAAATCAAATTAATTTTCATTCCATAAAAATTAGCCACCCTGTATACATCAAAATATTTAACAATTGTAGTCCGAGTGACACCGTATGAACCTACAAGAAATCTTGTTGATACCTCTTTTAGTTTCGGTGCTAGAGATCGAGTGGAAATAATTGGCGCACCCTGTATATAAAAAATGTTATACTCCATTCCATTGTTAACTGGTGGAAAAGTGGAAACCTTAAGTAAATTTCCATTCGAAGGAAAAATTAAATTTGATTCATTTGATTAATCATCATATACAATTAAATAATTATTACACAATTACACATACTGCTTTTGTATATTTTTAAACAAAGGTATTGTGAATACCGGACGCGGACCTCGTTTCACCGAACATATTCCATTCACAATTTTCTGAATGCTTTTCCTGCTTTTCCCTCCCTTCACTACTTGAATTGGCTTGTTAAAATGTCCAGTTATATTTCGGCGATTGTTCAGGAGCAGAACACAGAGCATATCGCGCGAGTGAGGTTATGTTATTCATTGCCTCGTAGAACTCGCCATGTAGTATTGTCCCACCTGTCCGCGCCACGCCAGGCTCAATTAATCACTGCCTACTTGATGGATGAAAATTATTCTGCCCTCTTTATCAAATTTGACAGATTTAACAACAACTCGCAAGATTTAGAACGTTAATCTTATACCCTAGACCTTTCGAAAATGGATATTTGCATTTGGAAAACGGGATTTTGGTCCAGACTGCTATCGTTCTATGTCAAAATTTGATTGTGAACACGGACATATAAGGAGCCCCGGATATCAGGAATTTCTCATACCTATTGATCAATATCGAAGGGTTTTTATTCCAAGGAAATTGAAGGAAGCTACTTATAACAAATCTGACATTTAGTTAAGCTCATTTTACCTAAATTAGATTTTGATATGTTGATTGTTTCAACCCCGTTCTCAATCAATTTTTAATATTTTTCCCACAAATATTATAAACGGTATTGAACTCCTAAGATGCGTAATACTACTAAATGATAAAAGAAAATCTGTCCAAAATGAATTTGTCAATATTTGCTGAAAAATTCAATTATTTTCTTTACTTGCTAGTTGTATTTTGTCAAAGGCTTCTTCGACGTTAATCAGACCGGTATCTGGATTTTGTTTTTAAATCAAGAACTTACTTTCAAAATCTGAAATTAGATTCGAAATTTCACTGTTTCACCCACAGGCGCCATGGTATCCCTTAAGGTTGTCGTGTTATCATATCAAAGTTTAGGTTAAAACGAAGGCAAAACCGAGAGAAAGATTAGTCAAGGATCGATGACAGCCAGCTCTGGCATGCTAATATCCACATTATACAATTTAAATTAGAAGAGATAACGAGGACTTGATTAGCTAGTCTAGTACACGTTACGGCACCAAAACCGCTACGACCATTTACACTTCGCTCTTTGACGACGATCTTGACTTATTTTAATATTAACATCTTATTTATAAGAGAACTTTTGATGATGCCCATATAAGATTAGATTATGCTTTCGTCCAAAGAATAATAATAAAAATAGATTAGATATGATCTGATGGTGATCTTGTCTTTGATGTTCTCGGTTTCTGTGATTATTCCAATTTTTATTATAACTATTAATATAACGAGATTATTATGCGATTTTCAATCGACGATATGCTAGGTGACGAGGCGACAGCTCAGACATCTAGCAATGTCCAAGACGGTTTCAAAGGCTCTGTAGCGGAGTAGCGTCAGTCAAAATAGCGCAAGGTTGAAACAGCGGCGAACAAAATAGCGCTGGACCAAAACAGCGCCGGACAAATTAGCGCCGCACAAAAATAACGCAGAACAAAAACTGCGGCAAGCAAAATAGCGCTCGACAAATTAGCACTGCGACTAAATAACGCCGGTTGAAATATCCTTTGGAAATTGACCATTGAAATATGGAAAGCTATAGTAATTGACTTTCTTTAGTGTAAATGTATTTGTAATATAATGAAAATGTGATGATAGTAAACATTGCATAAATCCACCTTCAATGATATTCTAGCTGTCCACACTTTGATCTGTATCAGTTGATTGGAAGCGATATGTGTTGAATTATGATTGAAAATATTGATTCTCGTTATTCTTTGTTCTCCGCTCCTTATTTTATATTGTTATAGACAGTTACACTCTAATTTCTGTCAGCTGGTATGAAAGCGATGTTGAATTGACTCATCAAAACTAATGTTATGACTATTATTAATGAATATTTTATTCCTTAATTTGCCAATTTGGTCTATTTTTATTAATAAGATAGTAGTAAAATATTGAAGCATTATTATGTTTTTTGTGCGGCGCTATTTTGTCTAGCGCTATTTTCAAAAATGCAATCATAAGGTTGAACTTGCTGCCCGGAAAATCTGAAATCTAAAAAGGACTATCGGCAGTTTAGTGAGTAACAAAACAAAGTACATGTTTATGGTGAAGAAGAAACGTTGTTGCTGACGTATCTAGTAGAACTCTCTGAGGAATAGTACGCTTCATCCTCATGGCCAAAATATTCCATGTTACGAGCGACTTCAAACCCAAAGGAAATAGTGAAAGTCTGCAAATATGGCGCCTTAATACGTTTCATCAAAAAGAAAAACGTAAGTTAAAGAGTGGAAAAACCAAAGGTATTCACAAGAGAACAAGTCAACGAGTTTGTGCGTTCTGTTCCAGACGAGGTGTTTTCGATGATGACAGTGGCTTTGTTAAAGGAGCCTGTTAAACCAATAAATTAGCGGAGATAACCATGGAAGATGTTGACTTTTAAAGGACAAGCTGATTGTTTCTATTCCCGACTCAAGAACCCACGAGAAACGTATTGTTTGTATCATATGGAAAAAAGAAATGTACGGTACAGCCCTGCGGCATCCATTTTTTCCTCAAAATACCTTGAAAAATATCTGAGTATCTCTCACTCGGGAATCCTAGTGTGTATACCGGTCACTGCCTTAGAAGGTCTCCGACAATTTTTTCTGCTAATGCTGGAGGAGATATATTAGACCTACAACAACTCGTTGGATGGGAATCGGTGAAGGCTGCTAGAGGATATTTAGAAAGAAGTGTGACCAAAAAGTTTCTTTCCATTGCTCGCAAAAACTCACAACGGCGATGCTTCCGGCAGAGGATTAGGCACTGGGGAAACGCACGAAATAAAAAAGGTGTGCTTTCTTGGAAATTAATCATGCTTCAGAGGACCTACCTATGATCGAGGATGCTAAAGGAGAAGGTGTATCCATTAAATTTGAAAACTGTCAAAATATTTTTTCACACTTCCAGGAAAACTATTTCTAATATTATTTGGTATCTGACGTATCACGCTTTCGTTACTAACGTATTATAGTATATTACATAACGTGTGCGGAAAGTGACATTAAAAATCACTTTCGCACGAGTAATGTACAGTATTTTTTCCACGATCCCGTGATAATTTCACCAAATAATGTGTAATCAACATCTGACATATTGATACACAAAATGTTACAATTAGAGTAAACATAAATGATTTCAAAATTGACAATAACTATCAATAGTGACAAAAATTCAAGTAGTTTAACTATATAATATAGATAGGTCATTACAATGATTAATTGGTTGGATAATTATAGAAATTGAATGTGAAATTATTATTGTTCATCATACTTAATACATACTTATCATGACTACTTTTCAAGATGATTACATTTTCCTACTATCGTAACAGGTGATTTGGATTAGTTGGTACAACATCGGACTTCTGAAGAAGAGTACGCGAGATCGATCCTTGACCGCGCCCTAAATTTTTTTTAAGAAGAAAATGACAAAAATTCCACTCTCCAAATAGATCGCTTCAAATTTAGATATTACATAGGTAAATCTAATTAAAAATTATATATTTGACAGCTTGTCAGTGGTCAATCTTAATAAAAATTCATTTGACAGCTTTTTTTTCCCGTACACGTACGGATAAGTTTTTTTTCCGTACGCGTATGAATAAAGGCAACTTTCCATAGAACTAGACAGTGCGATATTATGTCACTTTCCCATGTGATCGTAGGGAAAATTATGATAACTTATGTATTATGAGTTGCTAAGGTTATATGTATTGGTAAGTTTATTATGTGAATAATTATTAATAAGGATTTCATAAAAAAATGTCTTAATTTTCAATGATACTATGAAAACTATAACAGTTCTGGTTACGTCTTATATCTAGATGTTTATCAACTTTCCGTATATGAGCTTTTCCGGAAAGCACATATTTGCTGAACGCTGAGAGTATATATTGTGGTTCGAACATTCGACAAAAAGAAGAATATAATGAAATAAAACGCTGTTATTAAAAGAATTGGATATTTGAGGGAGCACATCAAAAGAAGCGTCTTTGATTCCTTTCTCCTATTTTTTTTTAATACAACTCCATAAATTGAATCTCCAGTATCTCGGAGTGTGTGACGTTGAGACATTGACAAAACGACAAAACAACGGGAAATTGTAATATAAAGATCTACCAAGTTCCGCTCTGCCACTTTCTTGGCAAAATGTTACTTCGCATCAATAAAAGTCGATGGTTATTATTAGATCTCGCTATAACACGAGGGTATTGCTCGTTTTCACCTTTTTCGTGAATCGTTTATATAATATTCGTAGTCTTCCAAAAATTATATTAAACATTTCTTCCGTTTGGAATAAAATATACAGAATGCTTTTTTACATAAAACCCTAGCAAGTATGTTTTTTAATCGCTACGTTTTCTTTGGAAATGTTTCAAAATAATTTCGTTTAGTGGAAATCTCATGCAAAAAATATTATTCCACGGAGCGATTCATTATAAAAAAAAAACGCAAATACTCGCAAACGTTCTATTTTTCAGAGTCCGGGAATTATAAAATTAGCTGAGCAGCTTCGTTTAGCGGAAATCACTAGCAAAATATATTGTATCACAGAATGTTTCGTTATGAAAAAATCATAGCATACAATTTTTGTCACGCAAATATTTTGTTTTGAACCGGGAGAAGGTGACACAAAATATTTGGTCATTTGTACCAGTATGGCGAAGCGGTTCTTCTGTGGTCTAATTACAATATGATGACAAAAAGTAAAATGATGACGTGGGCTTTAATCGAACGTGTCTGATTGATTACCAATGTCGAACGATTTGTTCAACAAAAATTACGCATCCGCATTCTTATTTATCTACTTTCGGAAAATATATGAATTGTGGAACAAATCGTTTGACACTTGTTATGTATTCAACATGTTTGATTAACGCACATGCGATTGGGTCGCCGGTCACGATACACTTACTCACGGTATGCTGACTTCTACTCCAAATTGCGTCCGAGCCTCGCAGTTACGTCACGCGGGAACCAGAAATTTATACCCACCTCTCACCAGTCTCTCGATTCATTGTGTTTTCATGCAACACAAGGTGTTGTTAGCTTCAATTTCAATTTTACTTGAGTTGATTCGTTTATTTGGAATTTTATTACCCACCAATTTATTGATGTTACATACTGTTTTATAATATGAGGCTATTTTTGTTTTGTATTTACGATTAAGTGATATTAATAGGAAAATCAGTTTTCAAAACTACCTGGAAGAACTGGACAGGTATATGTCAAAATTCACAAATTAAAAAAAATGATTGTTAATATATGCTTTCTCTACTCCTTTACTATATAAGTTATTAATTAAATGCCAATTTCCAGTTTCATAATGATACTCATCATAACACTGGTTTTCATAATGAAACTGAAAAATTGACCAATAGAAATCTAGACTTTTGAATAACCAAGTAGGCAGACCCAATATTTTCTGTAGAATGTTTTGACAGTTTCTAAAAGATTTGTGTGATTTATGACAGTTTAAATCTGTTGCGTTAGTTTTTAAAAGAAATGTCGAGCACGAGACCATAAATACCGAATTACCAAGGTAAATATATATTTGAACTTATTAATTTTTCTTTACAATAATTTATTACTAATTTCGTATAATAGTAACATACCTATATATGTTTTATATTAGTTTAATAATGTGGTCCCGTAGCATAGTCAGCAAAGGCGCCGCATAATGTTGTTTTCGATCTGTACATGCCGGGTTCGAAACCCGGTTTGTGTATTTTTTTTTATATTTTTTCTAAAATCAAATTTCTTTTTCGTAGGAAAAATATTGTATCTATGCGAGTTTCATGTAATGACTATTAATACATTCGCCCTAACCATACGAAACGAGCCAAAGGCGAGTGACACCTTTGTTTAGGAGTCTTGTATAATAAATTGAATATAATGGTAGAAATATGAAATATTTATAATACAGGGTGTCCCAAATAAGAGTGACTGATTTTAAACATAAATGCCCAGCTTATTAATTGCTTCAAAGAGATGGGGTTTTCACTAGTTCCACTAGTTTATCAAAGAGATCTTTTTATGCTTGGCTGGCATTTCATCTCATCAACACATGGTGTTTTACTAATGTTGGTCAAATTCAAAGAGGAAAATATGTATTATTTTAAACGGGACACCCTATAATTTTTGATCTCATTCGAAAGAGCAATCATTCTCCTTTCCAAAAATATGTAGTTTTCTATCTTTTGTTTCATTAACAACAAAGATATTCGAGGTCTCATGTAGTAGTACATTTTTAATTAGTAGTTTTATATGAATTTTGATACCTAAAATCAATTCATGCTGTGACCGTTTGACGCATAACAAAATCATTCAAGTCGGTTTCATGTAGTATGCATTTTTAATTACACAAATAATTGCCAACAAATCTGACAAACAGTTTATTTAGTAAGAAAACAAATAACATTATTCAATACATATAAAGAACAAAGTTACCCTCTTCGTTTATGCCTAACTGTAAGCGAAATTTTAAATAATTTTCAAATGAATTTTCCAACATTTCTGGCGGAATGTTTTCAATAATGTTCCTGACATTATTGTTGGTTATGCTGAATTGTTAGGCTTAGGATTGTAGCACCTATCCTTCACATATCATAGTATGAGTTGATTTTAGGCATCAAAATACGTTCATATAAAACTACCAATTAAAAATGTACTACTACATGAAACCTCGAATATCTTTGTTGTTGATGGAACAAAAGATGGAAAACTATACATTTTTGGAAAGGAGAATGATTGCTCTTTCGAATGGAATAAAAAATTATAGTGTGTTTCATTTAAAATAATACATATTTGAATTTGACCAACATTAGTAAAACATCCTGTGTGGATGAGATGAAATGCCAGCCAAGCCTAAAAAATCTCTTCGATAAACTAGTGAAACTAGTGGAAACCCCATCTCTTGGGAGCAATTAATAAGCTGGGCATTTATGTTTAAAATCAGTCACTCTTATTTGGGACACCCTGTATAATAGTGTGTTTTAATTTTGCCCACCCAAATATATTTATGTTTCAAATATTTTCAAAATGTGAAAAATATATATTACCTAAATATTTCTACACATTTACATATTTTGTACATTGTTAACTACCAGCATCATTGTACTTACCAAAAAAAGATAACTAAGTTACTGATAATAAAGTAATATTTTATATTGCATCTAAAAAGCCATGTCGCATTTAAATAATCATTCATATAGTGAAAATATGCATGAAAATTGAACACAAAGTATTTCCCATATATTTAGCATTGTACAGTACCGATTGATATTCCCACATGACGTCACACGCTGTCGGCTACATGCGCAAGAACATATCGTGGTGAGTGTATCGTGGTCGCCGGTGTTAGCGCTGTGACCTTTTTTGTCAATACGTAATTGTACCGCAGAAGAACCGCCGTTCTGGTACAAATGTCCAAATATTATGTGTCACTAATTCCCGGTCTATTTTGTATATAACTTGAATTTGTACATCTAGTCCAGTAACTGAAGGGGCAAACCTATCAATATATTTGTCCAATAATTTTTTTTGGCTTGATTTGTGGGTCTTTACAGGTACTTAAAAGGAAGAAAAAGTTCTCCAAGATTGTCCCTTGGCTAAGGGCCCCTAACGCCCCCCCAAAGAACGCTTTCCCGCCATTATCTCCCGAAATATGCAATTTGGACAATTTTTTTCGGGTAAAAAGTGAAGGTCGTTAAATTATCTACAAAAATGGTCCACATCATTTTTTTCAAGAATTTAATAGTTTTCGAGATAATCGCATCCAAATGTCCCCTCGCGTACGCGGCTGCACTACCTCTAGAAATGCTACCGTCTATAAAATTAACCGGCGGATAAATTCTTCCAGAACTCGGTCATAAATTAATATTTTTCGATGATTTAAAGTTCCTTGTTATGGGAATATCCGTAGGTATCAATATGTGTACCTTAATCCCCGTTCTCGCCCGTCGAGGACATTGCAAAAAGTGGCCAATGTTATTTTTTCCCAATATTTTGGCCTCTTCCATCAAGTCATTGACATTTTATTTATTTTAAATGGTTTTTATCATCCCTTGTTTTTTCAAATGGGGTCTGGGGAGGTCCTGAATGTTCCTAGACATTTTTTTTCAGTGTCTTTGTGGCGTTTCAATAAAAAGTTTATTCATTTATTTGCATTTTTCAGTCGTTTTCGGAGCTCTCACAAATCTTGTAAGCAAGCGAAAATGAAGAACTAATGTTCAATTATTTTGTTATTAAATGCACACCATTTGAAAGCTTACTATGTCTACTCTCTGAGCCTATATTTTTATTCGGAATACAATGCACTCATTTTCCAGGGACCGGGAAAATTGGTAACACATGTGAAAACTGCCTTTTTTTTCAAATGCTTTTTGTTCTACGCTGTTAATTTTTTGAGAATTAATACCCACACTGAATTAAAGCTTATATTCTGACCTTTCCATCCATATAAATTGTTCCCCATATTTGAGCGCCGTTCTCTTGAAGATGATTTATTGTCAGTGCAAAACAGGCGCGAGAAGAATTGTTCATGTTTAAAAGCAGGTTTGAAATGCTCCTCTATCTGTGGTTCATGTCAGTTGACACAGTGTTTAAATTATGAGAAAATTAAAGGTATATTCCCCCGAAGAATTAGAGGTGGAGGGAGAACCACAAAGACTTGAAGGGGAGGTGGAAGAAACATGGGTGGAAAGAGAAACAGAAGGGTTGGAAGATGATGAGATAGAAATAGAGCTGGAAGGACAAGGGATAGGGACAAGAGGGACAGAGGAAGAAGTAGAGGTAATAGGCGACGAGAATCACGCTGATGATGAAGAGGAAGAATCTGAAGACATGAATTGGTTTAACATACCTACTCTGAATTTTTCTATGTATTTTGTATTTTCAACCTAATTTTCATAAGAATAAATGGTATTTGTTTAAAAATTCCTTGTTTTTTCTGAAATCCTGCACCTATACTGTTCCTTCTGAAGTTTGCGAAAAATTTGCAAATAATGAAAAAAATGCAAAAAATATTTATCGAAAAATTATTATTATCAGCTCCTATAGGTATTGACTTACTAGCCAAAACGCCGTCACTCAAGACTGCCACATGAAGCAATAAGATTTCGCAATTTTCTAGTAAATTTGCGACTCATATCCTTGTGAAATTACACTGAACATTTACTAATAGAATGAAGAGACACGAAGTGTTGCTGTGACACACAAAAATCATGTGAAATACGCCAATAATTGCCGAAAAAACGATTGGTGCCCGGATTTTCATGTGTATACACCACAATTTAGCGAGTGCAGGTATTCCGCTAGCGCCATCTACAATTGGTCTCCTAAGTCTAACAGGTGAAAATCTATGTATTTCCGAGGCCCTCGAGCAGAAATTTAGTAAGAAACCAACAACCACAATTTTTGTAGATAATTTAACGACCTTCATTTTTTATCCAAACAAAAATTGTCTAGCTTGCGTATTTCGGGAGATATTGGCAGAAAACTGTTTTTTGGTTTTTTGGTTTCCGTGGATACATAGACAGACAATTGATAGAATTGATATCTTAATACAGAATTGATTTTTTTGGTAACTGATTCCAAACTTTATAAATTGTTGAAATGAAAAATGAGACTATGCATTTGCTAATTGAATATTTGGTGGTTTCCAGTTTAGCGCTGGGAAAAAATTTTAAACTGATTTTCGGGCGGATGTAATTTCGGCCGGAAAAAGGGCAGGTACTAAAAGCCGGTAGGTAAATTCG
>CAJUYH010001038.1:0-13259 GCA_910591685.1 Galerucella tenella
GGTTCGTTTGTATGTGTATGTATGGATGGCATATATATATATATATATGCATAGACACCTTACGCGCTGATATGATGACGTCACGATACTGCGTACATTCACCTCATTAAGTACCGTGGCCCCCATTATCGGGGACAAAGGTTAGAACGTTGTCGAATAACATGAAAGGAGGAGTACATGACCCCAACATAAGATGATGGATGCGTTGAATGAATTTATTTCTATTTTTATGTAAATGTATATATGTATATTATTATTTTTTTTTTTATCTATTTATTTATTAATTATAGATAGTTAGATGCTGATTCTTTATTTGTTTCAATTTATTGCATTGTGAAATTCTTCGGAATTATTTTTGCATTGTTTTATTATTTTTTTTTTTTTTATGTTCAATTATTAGATATTAATTAAGAGAAGAGGTGAAAGGGAAAAATGAAGACTATGTGAGATTAAATTTACGAGTTGTGAATGAATGTATATGCGTACAATTGATATTACGAATTTTGTGGGCTATTGTTTGAGTGTTTATTAATGTTTTACTGTGGAGAAAATGAAGAAAATAATATGCTCGTCATATAACTTTATTACGCTTGACAAATTGAATATCTGCGGATAGTGCGTATGGAAGAAAAAAAAAGAAGAAATAATTAAATAGTTTTAGTTGTGTTGTATTGTTGATTATTAATTGATCGTTTGACTATATTAATTGGTGTGAAAGAAATTGTGTGACTGTATATGTATATATGATTAGTATGAATGAATGTAGTGATAGTGAAAAGGTAACATGTGAAACATAAATTATTGCACTGGTTTACTGTATTATTTTTTAATTTATTTCAATCTATATTAAAAGAATTATCATTCGATACGCTTTGGATATATCTTTATTTTTCAACATTTCTACGTTTCAATTATTTTATTTGCCGAAAGTATAAAATCGCGTGACGTCCTTGCAATGTTTTGAATATATATATATATATATTATTTAAGTATTGTATCGTGTGAATCGTAATAAATTACGTAATTGATCGATGTAATATACGAGATTTTGGGTGCGACTATAAAATCAAGGACATCTGATATGACTAAATCAAACATTTGTCATATAACAATATTGAAATAAAATAAATTGACAGACAATTACTATATATATAAATATTTTATTTCATTAATTCACAATAGAATATTTTATATAGGTGAAAATATTGACACAAGTTTTAGTCTTACGCCTTGTCATTGGCCACTCCCATATACGTTTTGAATTAGAATAATTTATTTAGGCCGGTACTGAAAAAAAATATAAAAACATACTGATGAATAACATTTGTTTCAAAAATAAAATCAACATTTATATATATATATATATATATATTATACGTGTGTAAACACGGAATTGTGGGACGTAATATTTCGATGTTTGAATGAAAGATGAATTAAATAGGGAAAGAGCTTGGGGGCCAATCGACTCTACACATTGAACATTTCAAACTTGTGAACATTGAGTGGGAGGGAGTCAATGGGGAATGGCGTGAAAGGAACTACAAATGATTGCAAACCGTGTTGTACACACTTGTAGTGAAGCTATACATATATATATAATATATACGATATGTAAAGAGCATAGATACATATATTATTAACCTTGAAAAAAAAATAAATAAATAAAATAGTTTATTACTATATATATTTATTAAGTGAAAACAAGAGTTAAATATATAGAAAAAAAAAAAACAATAGAATAATACATATAAATGATAAATTTCATCTCTTTTATTTTGACAAATATTTGCAAATGAAATGAAAATATATTCTTGACACTAATTGCAACTATTTGACAGGTGAAATACAAATGTAAATATATGTCATGTGACAGTTGATTTATATTTCAAATGGCGGATATCTTATGAGAAAAATTTATATATTATGAAAAAAAAAAATAAAAAGTATAACATGAAGTAAAATATAAAAAAAGAATTATAGCATAATGGCGCGCGCTTTGAATGATAATAATAAGAAAAAGCACATGGACACACGACGCAAGTCGCGCTGGAAGCTCTTGATTAAACTCCACCCCTGTGAATTTTCCATTGGATGTCGTCACAACAGCAAGTTCCGCCCTCTAAAAATTCTCCCCACTACAAACAAAGAAAGAAAATAAAATAAAGGAGGAAAAGCTCTCGCACATGCGCCACATAAAGCTCAATAATATCACCCATCCATTCACATATATATATATGTATTATACTGCCAGTCTAAAATTTATTACAAATGTATGTATACAACATAATCCGTTAAAATTTTCTTCCTTTATTTTTAGTTATGTTTTAATTTTTTATTGTGAAACATACACGCAGCAGAATGGCAATAATTTATCGTCGTCTTTCAACTCATATTTTCAACATCTAAAAATGTTTGCAATGACTCAAAGTCATTGAAAAAAAACAAAGGAAAAAAGAAAACAATATGGCATATAGAATTTTCACAGAAGCAAGTGAAGTAATTCAATTCTTGACGTGTAAGGAAATGTTCGCCTACTCGACGCATTAGCAAGTAATATAACTGCATTGAAAAGGCGCACATACAGATGCATATATATATATATATATATATAAGTATATGTACGGACAAAAATACCAATGTAGTTTTTTTAAATAATACCTATGCTGTGAGATAATTGTGTACGTGTTTTACTGGACGAGAAGTGAGAGCCATGAGATTAACAATATAATAATAACTCGGGGAATTTCCAATACCCCGAAGAATACAGGAGATGATATTATGTATATATACATATACAGTATTGATTATAATCATTAATGCTATATAAATATAATTGATGTATCAATTTTTTATTTTTGCTTAATCATTTTATCGTATAAATAATTTTGCAAATCATCAACACTAGTAAATTGTCAGGCCATTTATAGAGAAGGATTTACCCATTGTTTTTGTTAATTAAAAAAAAAGAAAAAATTATTTTTTAATTAGATATGTATTTATTATTTATTGCAGTGGTGTAAGCCAAGGGCAATTATTTTTGTTTTTGATTTGACACTTTGATGGGGTTATAGAAATAAAAATATATTTATATAGAGAGGAACCACATTGGGAAAATTTGAATATATATATATATATATATAGGGGGAGAAAGACACTCTTTTAACCCCTCTTCAATATAAATTTGTGAAATTATTATCACGTATATTTATAAATGCACTGTCACCTGTCTCTTCATTCACTTTGTTTCCACATGTTCAATTTTTTTTCTTTCTTCATTACGCAATTGAATAAAAAATATTCGAGTACGCCAAAGCGTACAAATAACGAAAAAGAAAAAAATGAAAGAATTCATAAATGTTTTAGTATTGACTGGAGTGTACATACCAAAAAAACAAATAAATATAAACATTGAAAATATTACCAATCATACTGTCATAATTACATTTGCAATGATTTGACATTAATTTAATATTTCATTATTATTTTTCCAATAAATAAATTTTTCATTTTTTAATCACTAACCATAATTTTATTAGCTAATAAACGATGGAGATGAATAATATGATGAATGGATGATGCATATGTATACAAATTATGTTATTGCATTCAAATTCATATCCTATATATATATATATATACAAAATTAAATACCTACATATATTTACAAATTACATATAAATGTCTAAAGTGAACGGAGAGTGGGTTCGAAGGTCGAGGAGACTTGAGGAGGGGATGCTTTTGTTTAATCGATGCTTGCGGGACCCTCTGATATCCCTCCTCAACGTGTCCATTCGCATATTGATACATATATATATATATATATATACATATAGACATATATACACCTCTAATATTTTTTGCAATTTATTCTCATTTCATATTTTATTTATTCATCTTTTTCTCACTCAATAATCATTCACAAATTTTAATTTCCAATTTTAATTCCAAATAAATATTTATTATTTCTGTTTCATTCTATATTTATACAAATATTTATATATATACTTAGTTTCTCTCTATACAGAGAGACTTTGTGGCAAATGAGGATTTCGCAAACGACCAAGTTTGGACACACCAAGTTTGACGACTTTGCCATTCTCCAGTGCCTTTTTCAGGCTCTTTCTCTCATGACTGCCGCTAAAGTACACTGCATACAGTGCACTTTAATATCATGTTAAATTACTAAATAGACTGTTTCATTGTAAAATAGGAAACAAATCTGAAGTAAATATACAAACATATATATATATATATATATTTTCCATTTATATCTTTACTCCTTTCGATAATTAATTGACGCAAATAAAAGCCATTGATTTCTTATAGAATAGTATTAATTATTGTTGATTATATAGAGTAATTGAGTGTAGTCAATATTTACTGGCATTTTTTTTTTGAAATTGATATATAAATTATATTACAATATTTATATACATATGTAGGTAAAGGCAACCGGGCGACTGTATATATATATATATATATATAGATAGATAGTAGTGGTCGGCTCTGTTACACACGCCCCGACGTTCCAGATTTTTCATCGAGACTGTTTATAAGCGACGAAGGCAATTGAAAAAGATAGGGAATATATAACAACGTGAACTAGTTGTAAGAACGTCACATATGTGTATATATTGTGTATGTGTAAGTATAACGAATAGCTACAGACCGAAACATTCCATATGGGGAGAGCTCAAGTTAGATGATATATACATATATCTATGAATGTATATATGTATGTAATAGATGTCAATATACTTGATGTATAAAACATCATAAACAAACCTATAGAGGAAATACATTAATTAAAAATATTTCTTCCTCAAACAATAATAATTAATACTCTTCCTGTCCTTCGCCTCATTATTCCTTTTTTTTTTTTTTCTTATTATCAATTTACAATATTTATTCGATTCAATATGATTCAGTGCTATCGATGTAATTTTTCCATTGGCTCCAATTTATTTTTGTGAAATGAAAATATTGGTAAAACAATAGTGAATATTACTGTAAATTTTTTATCTCTTATTATAGGATTTGAATAGGTAATTTTTGTTTTTCATACAGTTAGTATTTATTGTGTATATCAGTTCTAATCATAACGATCAGTTGCTCCAGTAGTCTATAGAGTATTATAGTAGTAGGTATATGTGTTTAATATGGCTATGGATTAAAATCGCTTTCATCCGGCTTCCCATGATATTTGTATTTATGAAACGAAACAAGAAATATTATTGCGACTCGCGAAGAGGAACGGACAAGTGTGTACAGAAAGATTGAAGTTTGTGTGTATGTGTGTGTGTCGTGTGTTTGTGTTCATTTGCGGGTGTCGTGATTCTTATCGTGTGTGTCGTCGCGATCTGCCTTTAACGTCAATCTCTCTCTCTCTCTATCCCTGGCTCTTTGTCTTTGGTCACCGGAGCCGGACGTGTGACGCAATCCTGCTGCGTGTTTTCCGAATACACAACAAAAACACACATAGCCATATGAAAAGAAATAAAAAATAATAATAATAAATTAAGAATAAAAAAAATCAAAAAAGAAAGAAATACTGATGGATTTATTGTGATATCATTTGAATCGTACTCCATTTATATCATGCACATAAATTAATTACTATATATATATATATATATATAGATATAAAAGGTCAAATGAATTCCGGAATAATTCCTACAGATAATAAATAAATCGTGGCCTTGAATAATATTTTTCATTATTATATTGATATGTATATATATATATATATTGAAAGAAAATATGGTAATTAATGAAAAAATGAATTGAAAAAATGTTTGTTTGTTGGTACAAATATTTTTATATATTTATAATTAGTTGAAGAATAATAGTCGGATTATTGAGGGAAACAAAGTGGGAAGGAATGAAAAGATGGTGTACACATATATAAATAATAAGTCAATGGTGATGGGAAAGGGGTTGGCTATATGGATGGCCACAAATATATAAAAGTTGGCTGCTACAAAAAAGAATCATCGCTATATATACACCCTCACTTTTTCTTCTTCATGTCCTGATGTCGTGTTTCAATGTTTGGTCACGCTATATTCGTTTCTCCTTAAATCACCCCCTCCATCTTCACTTTTATCCCCAAAGCTATTTTTCTTTTACTTCTCTGTCTTTCGCGATATATAGTTAAAGTTATACTGTTTATATACATTTACAAACGTGACTGTCATGCAAACTCTTTTCACGTGTGTCAAAAAAATTTGATCATTGATTTATGAATAGAAAATAAATTATATTTATATTTATACGTATATGTATTTGCCTATGTGTTAGAGTTGAAGTTTGTACTCCATTTTGTTGGGAACATATATATATTCATTCATTGAATATAAGAATTATAAGGTTGCCGATTTCATCATTGGAAAAACGCCCACATAAAGGCCATTAGCACGTTCATTATACATCGATATATATATATTATTAATTATAATTTGAATACATATATACATATATATATTATCTTGTTGCCTGCGATTTTGAATTATAATTATTGCATTATTAACGTACAGATTTATTCAGTAGTATTTTATAAATGCAATTGCCATTTTAATGAATTTATTTTTCTATTATTTTTTATTGATGGTGTATTTTATCAGTGAAAATTTTTATTTAGAATTGTTATGTGCTCGGGTGAGGTAGGTCTACCGATAAGGAATCGAGACGTTTAAATATATGCATGATAAAGTTGAATGAAAAGAAAAGAAAAAAAAAAGAAGAAAAGAATAATAAGCGTTTGAATGCTGAGTAAATAGTCGAAGAATTTGCGCGCGATCTTGAAGGTTGCAGCTGATATTGCTTTTACTGCAGTTATTGCTGCTGCTGTTGCTGCTACTACTGATAATTATGAATCCAATACATACACTTTCCTTCTGTCCAATACATTCTCATGTAACTGACATGTGTCTTATCTTTTAACACACTCGCTATATTCAATCGTAAACTTTTATGTTTATTAAAAATGAAATTTTAGTAAAAGCCAACATGAAAAGTGCATGAAAAATAACCTCAAATTTTTCTATTTATTACTTGGTATATGATGTTTATTTTAATAATGTTATTAATTATTTGGATTGAAGGATTTTATTAGACATAGTCGCATCAAAAAATTATTGTTTCAAGTTTATTTATTGGATATAGTTGTAAAGTATATATAAATACATAAATATATATGTGTGGATATGATTGAATGTAATATGAACTGACACGTGAAAACTGATCGTTGTAGTACCATGCTCCAACGAGTGATAACTGCGCGATCGTCGCGCACATTATAATCTTTCACGGAAATTACACACTTGGGAATGGACTCAGTATTGATTAATACCATATTTTAATCTCATTTAACTTTTAACACACACGTATGTGTATATATACTTTATTTTTTTTTTAATTTCCCGTCCACCGTTTAATGCATTCGATGATAAATAATTTAGATTCTCCTGATGCATCACAAGAGATTCACTATACATTAAATTATCATGTATTAATAATTCTCCCATTAATACATTAACATTTCGCGCAAAATTTAGTTTTTCATTTTAATGTTCTTGCTTCATTACTTCTTTTTCTAGAATTGATTTATTTAATCATGAATAATTATAAATTATATTTCATTTTGCTTTATGAATATAACTATTTAATTTTGTTTATCTAAAATATTACCGAGACGAGATAGGTGTGACGATAAAAATTGTGACGCCAATTCTGTCTACAAAATTAATGTAATCAAAAATATGTACACATGTATACCGTCAATACGTCATGAAAATAAATATATCTCAATTCCCCACTTGGGAAATTCCACTAAATAATAAACTTCCTCGCCATTATGTAACAAATGCAATGACGAAAATAGAAAAAAAAAAAAAAAAATAATAAACAAAACTGAATTCATTCGTTTATTTGTATTGTTTTTTTTTTCTTTTACGTTTATTGCAGTGATTATTGTGAGGTTTTACAATTAAATAAATTATTGTCTACATTGTGTACATATATTCATAAATATTTATATTGTGGACAGCTGAAGGTGAAAAGTGGCCGTTTAATGCCGGATAAACATTTACATATTATGTGTAAATGCAATCGTGACATAAGGGTGTTACTGTACATATATATTTGCAAGGGGGTGAACGATGACATGAGGATTGTGTGGGTGATCTTTGGCGCGTGGCGGCCCTCGAATTACACGCATGATAAAATCTATATCGACCCTTTACCGATAACCTGCAGGAGGTTAAATGCCTATTTACAGCGATAGCAATTATTTTATATATATCTATATAATTCTATATCGTATTTTAAATATATTTTTTTTCTTTATGGCTTTTCAGGTACTTAAATATAAAAATAGATAATAAATGTCAACTGTTTTAAAATTTATTATTTGAATATTGCATTTTGATATAAATATATTTTTTCTTATTTCTCTACATCAAAATTTATAGAATGAGTGATAAATTACATTTGCGATATACACACATATATATATATATATATATATATATATATATATATATATTTGTATATGCTTATATATGTGATGCGAAAATCGCGTCAAACAATGTGGTGCCCTGAAATGAAATTTATTCGTGTCTCTCGTGACGTTGAACCATTTACAAGATCGTTTATATATTGCACGGGCAGAGACTAAAATGTAGATTATTAATTCGATAATCGATGTCTCTACATTATAACATTATCATATATATATATATATCATCTCTCGTCTATTTTATTATGACTACAAAATTAAAAAAAATTATTACGGCAAAAATCAAGTTAATTAATTAATAGTAAACATTAAATAACCAAAGAATCAATTTAGAACGTACTTTAAAACAGAAATGAATTATATTATCAATAAGTATGCAACAAATACAAGTAAATATTGTTAATTTTATTTATTTTTCCACCTGAAACTGTTGAAACCACATGTATATTTGTTTAAATCGCCGTTAAATGTCTACTTATAATGTGTGTACAATAGATATATATATATATATATATGTATGTATTTGGGAAAAGGGTTGGTAGCGTTTGCAAACACAGAGTTGGAGGGTTGAATTTTGCTGCGCACTAGAGACACGATATATATTCCACCCCTTTTGCCTGTGAAGCGCCGCCCCCTCTGAGTCCTCATTGGAAACGTCGTTCTACCATTCGCTGCAAAACCCATTTCATTTATAAATATATACATTGTTATATATTGTGTTTGACCCGGTATATTTGCTTGCGGATGAACGGCAGAGTTGTGTCCACGAGTCTCCCACCAACATCAGATATACCCAATACTTTCCACAGGTCAACCTACATCTGATATAATTCGCGACGTAGTCGTTTATGTCACTTGCACGACGTAATTAACGATGAAAAAAATACCATTTTTCTCTTCTCGCGATATAAAAAAACATTTGTTCATTATATGAAATTTTATTTATTTATTTTAATTTCTCTTTGTCCAATTCAATCGTTAGTAATTCATTGAACTCTTTCAATTATTACTTTTCGATAAATTATTTCAGTTGGTGATGTGGAACAATAATTAATTGGTGATTAAACAGTGAATTCGAAAGACGTAAGCAGTTGTTGTTTCTTTATTTTTCATTTTTTTTTCTGTCGACGCATTTTTCACATGATGTTTTTAGTTAAAATATGGACGGAATTTCGAATGTGATTTTATCGGGAAATGTTTGGTGAAGTGGAAAATGTAGTGAATATTTATTATTTGACTTAATATATTGCATAGATAGTATTTAATAGATGTGTCCATAAGTGTTTATATAATAATTTATTTGAGTGACTGATCAATTAAGAAGAATCAAAAAAAGGCAAACAAGCAAACAAAATAAATATATAAATACAATCTTTTTATTATTTGCATTTTTTTTTTCCTTTTTTTTATTTTCGTTTTCTTTTCAATATTATCTATCTCATCATAATGGAATTTACGTGGGCAATACAACATCAATCGAATGATGTGATTCAGGGAAATAGAAATCACACGAATGATCATGAAGAGTCATCGGTTATTGGCCATTCTACTGCTAGACGACTTTTGGCTATTGCAGGTGATGGAATTCATTAAAATATCAAAAATAAAATACACTATCCAATTTCCTTGTAAATAGTTTGAAAATAATCATTTTTCAATTCCATGATATAAAAATACATATCCTATTTTTTGTTTTTTTTTTTTAGTCATGTGTTTTCACCTGATGACAGCCACCTAAATTGCATGTTTAGCATTATAACACACACGTATATATATATATAAACACGCTTTATATATTTTCACACACGAAGAGACGCAACACCTGACGCATAAACCCCATGAAAACTACTGGCCAATTATCATAATCGTTTAGGGATACAGGACCAATACACCCTGCATTAGGAAGAGGGAGCTGTAAAAAAAAAAACAGCTGCCACCCTCCCATATAATACCAGTAAAAAATTGAGAAAAAAAAAACCACTGTGAACAAGGGTGTATTATTGCTCGATTAACTCAGCATTTAAATGCACTTCCGGCGTATTTCAATCATCCATTTTGATCTCTAGAGCATGAACAAGAAAATAAATGAATAATTAAATAAATAAATGAATACAATTTCGCAGTAATCGAAAATATAATTTTTAGATATATTTTTTTTTGATTGTCATTTAACGGAAAGAATAGAAATAGAATTCGTGGAAAATTTAGTCGTTTCTCTATATAATATAACAGGCAACAATTAAAATAAAAGAAAGTTATAAATATTACTATTTTTTTTATCCTTATTTTTAATGCACCATAACTAATTGTTATTGCAATTCTCATTGGAGGAAGTTCGTTCTCACTCTTTCTAACTAATAAAAGTAACGATCGATATGTATATATATATATATATATATATATATATGGGTTTATTTCTTTTCGTGTCTTTCATTTTTGCTACATGAATATATACAGAAGTAATCCCACCACACGTATAGTGTATATATTTTCAGATCCATATATATCGTGTTGAAAAAAAAAATACACCGATTTTTTACATACCGCTTTGTACACGATTGAGTGTGTTTAATCTTATTATAAAAATTCAGAACGTGCTCAATCATTATCGTATCTTCACTTGCATGACGTCGGACTTAATTTATTTCAAACTATGCAAAGGCGCCTGAAATGATTGTGAAGAAGTCAACACTACATTCACATACAGTGGTAGAGAGCAAAGGGGTATACATACGTATTTGAACCAGGGAGAAAGTCTGCGAGAGTCGTCACCTTTTTTTTTCTTTTTTTTTTTACCATTATCTTGCATTGTATACAGAAATAATATTCCATTGTGTCTGCGTGGCAAATAGGCCTATTGTATATATAATAAGTCCATGAAAAGTTTGAATAAAAAACAAAATTTCATAAATAAATATTGCACTAATTTTTTTTCTCTTCTTTTTCTTTTGCGATTAATTTTGATTTTAAATATTTATGATAAATTTAACGCAATAATTTTGAATCATGATTATTTTAATGGATGACGTTATTTATTTATTTATTTACTTTTCATTATTTTTTTCTCGGAGACAAAATAAATTAATAATGGCTGCACTTGTTACGCAAATGTCGCGAGAGAAAGATAAATATAAAATTCTCATCAAACCAACATGTCTATATGTATATGTATAATATATATATATATATGTATATATACATGTGGATGTTGTTTATGTATGTGCATTGCTGCACTTACAGCGGGAAAGTTGTAAATGTTTTATATAGCATACACTCTCCACCCTGTGGAAAGTGTCTCCACATTTTTGTTATATGGCGAAGACAAGTCAAGTTAAACTTCCGGACTCGACTGGCAATATAAATAAAAATGATGAAAAGTGAAAAAAAAATAAAAATATGGATAACGTTGAAATTCATACAAATCAATATTTTCATAATGTCTGTAATCTTCATTAAAATAATTTCTTAACACATAATAATACATATTTGTATATACATAAAGAAAAAAAACATTTATGTAGAATATTTTTCTTTAAGTATACATTGGGAAAATATTCATTGGAAGTTTTGCAAGGATCTGTGTATGAGGATGTTTGTTTGGTCGATAAGACCACGGGCAAAATTGGCAACGCCCCACACAAAGCCAACCCCTTTTTTATATATATATATATGTTCGAAGTGGAACTCCAATATCTTAATGACAATTCATTTCTCCTGTACAACCACAAATATTGTCATCGATATTTTGACAGTTTTCAATAAATAACATTTTTTTTTTTTGTTTCTATTTATACAGATGAATTGTTGGTTGTCTGTTATGTAGCGACGAGACAGTACATTAGACACAATATAAATTCTTGTACTCTTTGACAAAATGACTCGAGAGACTCTCTCGTCACTATACACCGGAAGCTACGAGTTATGACACTTGAATCGCTCGATTAAACTCTTTAAGAGGGGTCCAAGGTGCGCGGAGAATATACTTTTTGTTATTTTGTTACTTACTCTCACTCTATACTCGTCTCAATGATTGCAGTAAAGAGGAGACATCTATATATATAAATTAACTTGGCTCAAATCGAGAGCAAACAAATTGTTTATAAGACAAACAATAAAAATTTCCATTCAGTTTTTTTCATTAGACTGTTATACTTTTATTATTTTTTTTTTTCTTTTTTGTTTTTTATTTCTATCTCGCTCGATAATTATATATATATATATATATATATATAATCATTATTACTCGACCAGTTTATATCTGTTTTATTTACGCATGAACATTTTTTATTCTTCCTTTTCAAAAAGCCAATCCATTAATTTTCAAGACTTTGTTTTTTATACATATATATAATATCTAAACTTATCTTGCATAATTATATTTTTTTCCGATAAATAAATTATTTATATTTTACTTTCACTATTGAGAAAATTTCCGAAAATGAATAAACAACTGAGTACATGATCAAACATTTCAAATAAATATCGAAAGCAAAAAATAAGATAAATATAAACATATTATTTCAAATGTTATTGAGTTGAATAAATTTCAATGGAAAAAAAAAAAAAAAAAAAAAAAATTACATTCTTGTGATGAGATCTATTAACTCGCAAGATCTAATGCCATAGACACCAGCAACGCAATCACGCGCGTGTATATTATAATATTATTTTACACTCATACGAATGTATACATACACATACAGTTGCATCTATATATATATATATATATATATATATATAT